>JBBJLR010118942.1:0-19745 GCA_037577145.1 Brachypetersius gabonensis | reverse complement strand
GTGCAAAAAAACAGCCGTACACCACCTCACACACACACACACACACACACACACACACACACACACACACACACACACACACACACACACACACCTACCTGCGCACACATCCACACACTCACATACAGACACACACAGCAAATGGGCTTGCAGTATTTACTCTTTAAGGGAGAGCTTTGAACAAATATATGGTTCTAGAGCCTATTGACCCTTCTATGCTCTGTCCACTATCACTCTGAAAAGCCTGTACAAAGACTGTGAAGATTGTAAATTGACAAAAAATCCTATCTGAGCCAACAAACTGAGTATGGAGCCCCAGTTTGTTATATAATGTTGACTTAAATGCTGCAGTGCTGAGCGAGCTGGATTAGGTTATTGTAGCTGACTGAAACTAGGCAAGGGGGAAACATCAAATTTGTAAATATAATACATTTAATTAAATATAATTAAATTTTAATTTAAAAAACACACTACAGAGTAAAATTACCTTACAGAATGGCCTTTCACACGCATGCAAAACAAATTAGTTAAGTCTTGGAGTTATACTGATACATTACAGGAATAAGAGTAACTGGGAAAAACTGAGATGTGTGCTAGTTTCATATTAAGTTCAATTAAATTTGTATCTGTTTTTCTTTTGATAACTATTAAAAATAACATACAAAACAGTGTGAAACATTTGTGAGTGAAGCACTGACAGGTCCAGGAGAAGAAGATTATAAAACATGTTGAGACTCAATCCCTTTAAGACGTGCATTTAAATGTGAGGTAGGCATGACGGTTTACAGTCCTTATCCCCAGTAAGTATTTGGTATATACTTGGTATCTATGTATTTATATTTACTATTGCTTCAAGGTTTGAGCACACTTGCTGAAACCCATAGTGCATTGTTCACATATCACAAGAACCTTTTCTTTCCAATAAAAAAAACATGTTACAATGTGAAATATAGCAAAAGAAATAGAAATGCAATGCTCCACTAGGCTGTGAAAGGCATCTAAATCCTAATCTCTGCTCACTTTACATGCCTTACTGCTCAGTTCTGTTTTTTTTACTCAGATTAATTCTTTACGGGTCAAGTGTTTGCTTTCTAATGACAGATTTTTTGAATGTCATAATTTCCACATACTCACATGCCCTGTGTGCCCGTTCTCTCTCTCTCTCTTACCATTAGCTGCCTTTGGAATAGCTCCAGAGTGTGAGGAATGGTAGAATGAACCTCTCAGTGAAACCATGGATGGTGACGGGATGTGTGGAAATGTCACAGTGGATCTTTACCCTGCTTGTTACGTTCACCTGGATTGTGGTGAGCATTTCTCCAAGTACAGCAGCAGAGAGAAGACCTTCAGCAGGGCTAACAGCTGATCATAGGAAAGTGGACGTGGTTCTCTGACAAGTAGGCTATATGAACAAAAGTATCGGGACGCCTGAACATTACACCAACAGGGACTTTAAAGGGGACATATTATGCAAAACTCACTTTAGTTATAATAGGTCTATGTGCTATACAAAACATGTTCATGTGTTCATGAAGTTGCACAAAGTCACCAGCTTTATTCTTCCGTTTCAGGCCCTTCATCTGTCGAGACTCCACCCACTAGATTAGTTAAAGGTCATTTTGTCTGACAGTTTTACGAGCACGGATAAGCCGAGTGCTGTGGCTACAGGCAAAGGCAAGTCACACATGAAGTGTTGCGTTGTTGCTGCAAAGAACAGCACAAATCCCTACACTTTTTCCCAGACAAAGAAAACCAAATGCATTTAATATTCGATGGACATGACCAAGCAATAAATTCGAATAAGGAGCTACTTCAGCGTCGTAGAGGATCTGTATCTACTGTCCTTTACAAGTCAGCAGATGAGGGAGATGTAATTACTTTCAAATAATGACTTTTGTGTTTCTACCGCAGTTAAGTATAAACTAGCTTGTTTGTTTTGTTTCGTAAGCATTGGATGGGTGGGACGTGGGCAGCAACAGCTTATTTGCACAAAAGGAACAGAGCCTTGACACGTCTCATTTTGAAAGGGACTGAAACTGTGAAGAATAAAGCAGGTGATATCTCTTTACGAGAGAGTGATTTTGTGCAAAGAACTTCATGAACATATTTTGTATAGCACACAGACCTATTATAACTTGTTTTTTCTTTTTTTAAGTGAGTTTTACATAATATGTCCCCTTTAATGATATTACATTCATCCCTGAAGCTCATCTCTGAGGGTTCATGTAAGGTTTGGGTTTCAGATACAGCACTACCAGTCAGGCTAGGTTAGGTTTCAAAGCCAGTTCAGGTATCAGTCTCTTATCCACACAGACCTCTAGCTCATATTCATGTCTGTTAAGTGTTTCATATTAGTGCAAATGACCCAGAAACCTGAAATGGCCTGCATGTGTACATTCTAAGCAATGCAGCATGAACAATGGCAACAAATTAAAAAACTAGCAGGACAAGTCTTTAGCCAATGGACATTAATATTCAGATTTCAACTGTTCATTAGGGGAGTAAAAGGGTCACTACTGCCACACTGTGCATGACAGTGAGTGTACGTGCACTGGGGAAATTTTATAGAAATTCCAATCTGACCATTCTCATAAAGGTTTCATGGCCACTAATTGAATATCCACTGAATATTCATTCTAGAAGTGCATATCAAAGTTATGCATCTTTAGTGGATAATTTAAAGATCCCATGACATGAAAATTTCCCTTTATTTTTCGAGTTCCCCGAACCTGCCTCTGGTCCTGCAGTGGCTAGAAATTGTGATAGGTGTAAAGAGTGCTGTATCATTCTGCTCTGCCATTGAGAGAATGACAGCTCAGATGGCCCGATCTGGAATTTGCCCCGTATGTCATCATACAGGGCAAGGTTTCCTCCACTTTCTCATGCTTTGCCCACCCGGAGAATCTCCCCCGCTCTAAAAAATTTGCCCCACTGATTGTCAGTGCTCTGTGTGAGAGACCACCTGTAGAGACATCATGGCCTGCAAACCAATGAAGCATGGCAGTTGCTCGGTGCTTAGATGTACAAATTATCACGAATGTATTTTTCTAAGTTCCTCTATGGGTTCATTTCATTTTCTCTGAAAATGCGCAACACAGTACAGAGCTGGTCTTGCTGAATGGCTGAAAATTAAGTCTGGATCAGTTCCAACTCTCCTTGGCTCAGCTACAAACCTCGGACAAGTAAGTTAACTTAATGCTTTATAATTTTGCTCATCCTCATTTTCATTTAAAGCTACAGACACAGAAACTGCGTGTCCTTGGGAAACCTCATTATTGGACTGACTCATTAAGTGGCTGTAATTTTGCACCAAAGCTGAATTTCTGAAAGAGACTTCAGATACAGTATTAGGGGACCACTAAGCCCTTTATAAAATCATAAAAAAAACAGCGTGTCATGGGACCTTTAACTTGCACTGTACAAAAGTAAACTCCTATTAAAACCTGTGGTAGCTTCAAAAAACAAACCTTTCATTACAGAACATCTTTCATTCTTTGAAACAAAACTGAAACACTACATATAAATCTAAATAGGAAAAGATCAGATTTGTATATTCACAAGAGGCACATTAATACTAAGTACTTTAATGCTCAGTTCTGATATTTTGCTCAGTTCCGATCTCTTTGCCATGATGGTTAACATTCAGGGGTGAAAGTGACCTGAAATAACCCACATATCCTAATCAGTAAGGGTAGATGAATGATCCACCTGCACCATGAAGCACAGCAAATAAATGAACTGGCAGCACAAACTTGCACCGCCGATATCATTAGCTCTGCTGATTACAGGGAGAGGGTGAAAAAGGCCACATGATTTAATGGTTCTGCTGTTTACTAGCAGGAATTAGCCATCTATGCTGCAAACATCATGCTTCTATTCTGCAAACATCATGATGTAACATTCATGTGCAGTATGCAAACATGTAAATTCTAATCTGACCACTCTCATTAAGAATGCATGATCATGAATCAGATACATATCTGATCTGTCTGATCGTATGAAAATATGAAAAGATCACAGAAAGTCACAAAGTAAAAAAAATCTGATTTTGTTCTACAGCCTTGAAAAGCGAACACAACACACACTGCCACGCACTCACACTCACATAATTATGATTAAGCAATTCATGTGGTTTAAAGCATGGTCACATTAATCGCAGCTTTAAGCATGTGTGCTCAAATCTTTGACACATATGTATGTATGCAAAGTAATGTTGACTTGCATGGCATAATGGGAGCCAAGCATAGTCAGTTTTTAATCCATAGCCAACAGGTATTCATTCCAAATATTAATCTGCTATAACAGGAGTATGAGACTCTACCATGTCATTTTCTTTAGCGGAGGGAAATAGGCTGTTTTCATATCCATCTGTAAGTTATCTTTCATATATTACACTGAATATTAAAACTTTGCTTAAAATGAGTCTCTAGGCCTTTATATAATATTCTTTAAAAACTTTCGCATGCTCTCTATGATTAAAAAATGTAAAAAAGTTTCAGCTATTGCTTTGGGCTGGGGGAGGGCTCCTGAGGAAAATGATCTCCAATTACACCTTAGCAAAGAACTGATTGATATGAAAAGGGAAGGCTAGAGGAACTAAGGAGGGGTAATGAAGCTAGGGGAAGGAGAAATGGATAGGATGGACAACTTCAGATGGGTCTACAATAACCAACAATGAAGGTCTGACTGAGAGACAGTGAGGAGAAACGAGCTCACAACTCAAAGCAGAGCTTTGCAAAACCTGCCTATTCAGAGGCAATGGAGTCAGTCAGCTTCTACCATCCATGAGGCAAAGGGGGATCCAAGAGGGTTTGACAGTTTTATGTTAATGGAAATGGGTGGAAAAAGTAAATTACGCTGATTTTTATTCACTTTTTTTCATTTTCTGATAAAAAACTTGCCTTGTAAAGTACACACCTTGGGAAATACTTATACACTATTAATGAATCTGCTATCATATGAGTTTGAGACTCTCCCATGTCAGGGAAGTAAGCTGTTTCCACATCCATCTGTAAATTATCTTCCATATATTAAGTTGGACAAAGGTGCCAAGTGGTTCTTTAAAGGAACATTCCATTGTTTTCCAGCCAAATCTCAGCCACATCTGTAGCATGTGGCTGGCAGCCATGAACAATCATCTGGACACGCTTCCCATTTGAGTAGAAAAACTGTTGACTCTAAACATATTAGAAGTCAATGGGCGATGTATTGTGAGTTAGTTAACTGTTTCATCTATAAGTGTATCCAAATTTTTTTTCACTTTTTTTTCACTCAGTGATTATCATGTCAAAAGAATGACTTTTTTTTCAAGAATATAAAAATAACCTGCATTTTCAGAGGTCAGACATTGTCAAAATGTGCCGTAATGTCATTGGAAAAACAGCAGGCAACATTTTTTTCATATGGTAGTGATGGTCTTACATTGTGCTAGACAGGCATCTTATAAAAACAACATTGGCAGCTACTGTTAATGGCCATAAAACAAGCTTTCACAAGCTTGAGAAAAGTGTGTTAAACAGCACATTAAACAGCATAATCAAGATGGACTTATCATCCTTAGTGAACTGGAGTAAGTGGTTCCTTATAACGATATCTTTATAGTGTTTTGCACTTTGAGAGGGAAACTCCCATGAAGGCATATGCAACGAAATGAACAGCACTTGATCTTATTATGGACACTAAAGGGTCTTTGCTGCTATACAGTCATCCCCAGTTTTACGCGAATCAGGAGTCGCGGATTCAGTTACACAGATTTGTTTTGAGAACCGAACTCATTTACATGGAAACCCCCACAATAACGCAGAAACTGCAAACATCCTTCGCCCTTTTTTGCTTTTTTGTGGCAATAAAAATATATTTTTTATGGATGTTTTCACACAAGGGGACTAGTTCACATTGCCCGTGAAAGCACTCAGACACAGTTCACAGTTCGGTAGATCTCCAGGAGACCTTTCTAACGAGCGCTCATTTGTATTTTTAGCCCGAGTATGTCAGGTTTTATTCCCCCCGAAAACCGTTCACCTCGCTGCACCTGTCCCAATATTTTTGTCCCGCATATCTCGGCAGGGAATTTAAATTCGAATACGGGTTTACCTTTACGTTTTCTTTAAGGGTAATGCATTAAACTGAGATTAAAACGACATTAAAGTGTTCTGGGAGCATGTTCTGGGAGCATATTTGGGGGTTTACACTTTAAACATTTTTAGGCATTTTTGTTTTGTTTTTTCACTATACGCGGATGTGCGGGCGATTACTGTACAGTAAATGAAAACAGGTTTGCTATGGTGAGAAATGACAGTAGGAAAGACACAAGGGTATTCCTTTAAAGAACCATCCACTGAAAGTTTTACAAGAAAAAAATATTCTATGGCATCAGTTAATATTGCTTTAATATACAGTAAACCCCCAGTTTTCCGCGGATCAGGACTCGTGGATCCAGTCACACGTGGATTTTTTTCGAGAACGGAAGTGATCGTTTTACGTGGAAATCTCCAGAACATCGTGGAAACTGCTCCCATATTCTCTCTTTTTTTGCTTTTTTTGTGGCAATATTTTTTTTTTTCTAATTTTAGTTCTAAATTATTAAAAATATATAAGTTACTAAAAACATAAACATAAAGTAATCCAAATATAAATTCTACTGCTCTCTCTCTCTCTCTCTCTCACCGGACGAGCGTTCAACCACGCACATCTCTCTCTCTCTCTCTGTCTCTCTCTCGCGCGCCCTCGCTCTCTCTCTCTCGTTCGTGAAAACAACGCAATTTTTCATTATATGTGGGTGCTTGTGTAACGTAACCCCCGCGAATAACGAGGGTTTACTGTAAATAACCCTAAAATATTTGGATATTATGTCCTGAGTCTGGATAGGAGAATAGATTTGGGTACTTTACCCGTGTGAATTATGTGTGAAAAGTCCTGGTACATTTGTAATATAAATTTATAATATAGTATATAGCATGTTTGTTATGTTAGAAGGGTTAGTAAATACTGTTCATAGATATAGCACTACAGGAAGGTCTCATCAAGTTTTATTTTGTTGAACATTGAAGAATATAGAATAAGGGAGAAACATATGCCATCAAAGTGTGACACCAATTGAATGTTTTCACTGCTGAATCAGCTCATTTTGTGCAATAATGCTATATCTGTCATGAACAGCAGTCAATGTTTTTTTTGAAGCAGGCACTGAAGCTGGTGTGTAATTACCGTGTTAACTTGGTAATAAATAATGGATTAAGCATTGCAGGCATGGATTAGCCTATACATTCATGGTTAGTTAGCTGGTGAATTAACAAGTTAACATTAGTGAATAAGGAGAACTTATAATTAGGTTATGATTCATTTTACCTGCTTAGGGCTCTTCCAAGGTGAAAAGTGACCTGCAATGGTAAGAAAACAAAAGTGTTTAGCCTCTATAATGTCTATAAATAAAGGAAAATAGGTATTCCACACAGTGTAATGGGAAGAAAGTGGAAGGAAGTAAATTGTTGCAAACAAATAAAATGATATTGGTGCCAATGGGAATGACCTGAATCAGGACAACTGTTTGTGTGAAAGAGAATGGAATCACTTTCTAGTTCAGAAAATTATGATTTTAGGTAGAAGATCCCTAGCGCTTCAAGCAAATGGAGAAGCAGAAACTAGCTACGAAATCATGTAATTAAAGCTCATCATTATTCTCCAACATAGTCATCATTCTCCAACAAACAACATAATTCTCCAAGAAACACTATCATTCTTTACAAAACACCACCACTGCCCTACATTCACCGCCCTCTGCACCAAACATCATTACTGTCCACCAGACACCAACATTCTCCACCAAACACGATCGTTCTTCTCCCAACACCATCAGTCCCACATAAGACACATCATTCTCCAAATAACTCCGCAGCCAAACATTCTCCTATAAATTAAATCATTTTCAGTTCAGTCAGCACATGCTAAAATTTCACACTGCTCACTTAAACATAAGAGAAGAATGGGCAGCATGCAATTTAGATTCAACACCATATGAAAAAACGTTTCTTTACAGCCTGAAATAGCAACAAAATAAATAAATAACAATCAGTAGATGGAATAAGGGACACTGCCCTTCAAACAAAAATCTTGTATACTCTAGTAGGTGTCGGATCACCTTCTCCATTGCACTTCACAATAACTGGCTTCCACCTGTGATCAACTGTATTTTTTTTATTATTAGTTCACCATAAAAAAGGTATTCCTGGAGCATTCCAGTGCTTTGTAGTTCAACTGAAAGCAATCAATTAAGCACAAAAATACCCAAAGGCCTTATCAATTCCAAGGAGCACAGTATATAATTAAATAGAGGAAAGTGTTGGGTACTGGATCAGGCCGCTCATCCATACTAGCTGGAAGTGTGAGGAGGTCAGAGGCTACCAAAAGGCCTTTGGAAGTTACAGCAATTTGTGTCAAAAAGTGGTCAAATCTCTCAAGTGCTCTACAAATGTGGCTTATATGGGAGGGTCACAAGAAAAAAGATTCTGAGGCCAAGTGGGAAAATGTTTTATGGTCAAATGAGACCAAATCAAACTATATGACCTAAACACCAAACAGTATAATTGGAAGAAAGCGAATACAGCTCACTATCCAAAGAGCATTCCTACAGTAAGGCAAGGAGGTGTCTGTCTTGTGCAGCAGGTTCTCTGCAGCAGGTTCTGGGGAAAATCTGCTGCCCCCTGCCAGCAAGTTGTCAATGGAAAGAAGTTCCCCTTCCAACAAGACAATGTCCCAAAGCACACAGCTAAATTAACCTCATAGCGTCTGAAGGAGAAAAAGGTGAATGTCCTTGAATGGCCTAACTTAAACCCTATTGAAAATCTTTGGAATGACAACAGTCATCTTCCAATTTGTGTGAGCTTGAACAGTTCTATACAGATGAGTGGGCAAATATTACGGAGTCTAGATGTACAAAGTTGGTAGAGAAGGATCCCAACAGACTCAAGGCAGTAATTAATGCAAAAGGTGTTTCCACAAAGTACTGACACAGGAGGGTGTCCTTTATCCATCTCAAATATTCTTTTTTTTTTCTAAATGGTTGCTTTTATATCTTTCACAGTTTTAGAAAAAAACAGCTGGATGTTTTGAAGGTGTCTTCATTTCACTGCAAAACAAACAAAAGTGAATTTTTTTTGAAGATTTTGGTGATTCTTTTCTACACCCACTGTGTATCACTTAAATGATCTGAATAATAAGCTGCACTCTGAGTTCTAATGGCAATATTTCTTCCCTCAGGGGCACTTTCACATGTCTTTGTAAATGTATACAAGCTGAAGGTAACCGTTGAAAGGACATTAAAATCCAATAAACGGAGTGGCTCGTAAAACCGCTACGAGCACCTAATCACATTGCTCATTCAGAAAGAGGCTTTACTGCAGCAGCCAAAGAGTGGCTAAGCTGAAGGAGAAGCTTCTGAAGTGTAATCACAAAACACACAGAGACACAAACACTGAAGAGCACTTCGCCTGTGCTAAAAGCTAAACAATACCAGCTAACATCAAATGAAGGAATTCATGAATATGTGCCTCCGATCTGTTTCAGAATTTGGCCTTGAAACTCTCTCTCTCTCGCAGCATCCTGTCTTCCTGCTTCTTCCTCTCTGTCTTTCATGTCTTGCCACAGTCGCCCTCCAGGAGTCAACAGGGCTATGCAAATCAAATAGATGGAATTAGCGAATGCTTGAGCGAATCACACGCACACACACACATACAAACACACACAAACGCGCACACACACATTCTCTCACTTGTCCTTTCTACTTTTATAGTGTAAAAATCAGCATCAGCTTGAAGGTTGTGGTTCAACTACACTGATCTGTAAGAGCCCCCAGGAGCCTCACTGTGTGATTTTGGAACAGTTGAATAGATTATAATCTATAACAACAATATTCAATAAAATGTGAGCTCATTGATTTGACCAAAAAAGCAAGAAATCTCAAGCTGTTTTCAAATTAGGTCTGTCAAGATCATAATATCGTAGCTTAACAATTAATTACCATAGAAATGATTGCAATTAATAATTAATTGTTTGTTAAAAGAAGCCTAATGTGGTCAAATAGGCTTATTATCTAATTTACACATTTGGAGATTAAGGACCATGTTGTACCTTTGAGATATTTAAATATGTTGTGTTATGGGGGCCTAAAATATCCCTTGTTCTGATAGCGTGTAAAAAAATCCTTCAGCCTGAAAGTGACTCTAGATCGTGATAAAAAATCCAATTGAATCAACTTGATTTACATAAAAATGCTGATATTTTATGGTTCACTGAACTATTTAGTTAAGAATCAAAATCAAATCAAATCACTGCATTAAAAATTTACACTAGTTTTTTATACATTTGCACAGAAATCATCAAAAACGGGAACCCCAATAAGTGGCAGAAAAAAGCAGAGTACTGTCGTGCTTTTCAATCTGGCTCAAGTAAGAGAACGACTCTCAGGCGTGGATTTCCATGACTCCAACTTTATTTAAACACAAAGAAGGCACGAGGGCCAAAACACAAAACAAACCAAAACACTGGAGACTGGCCAAAGGTGCGTAAACAACACTGGAGATAAACTCTAGACAGAATGTTTTACAAAAGATTATTTTTGGTGGACTGACCCTGGGCTACAACCCAGGAGAAACCAAAGTACACAAAGGACTAAATCAAGAACCAATGGGAACAGACAATAACTTAAACCGGTCAGCTGTAAACAATGACACCAAACCAAAATCCAGTGTTCATACACAAGGCAAAATAAATACAGAACATACAGGGCTGAGCAGGCTCTAGCAGCCACTGATCAGAGATGTATCACCCTGTACATAGTACATAGAACCAAAATGGGCAGGTGTACAACCTCTTTTCCTAGAAGTGTTTCAAATCAGCAGTTCCTTCACTAAGAACAAAAAGGAAGATGTTAAAAATATGAATGCATGTTTAAGTGTATCTCAAGAACTTGTACAACACACATGAGACAAACTGAACCCTCTGAGGTCTAGACTTGTATTTCTCTACATTTACGTTCTTTGTTTTGTTCACATAAATGTTTGTTTTACATTTTTTTTATTTCACTCCTGACTGAGACAAAATAAACACACAACAATATCAGAATCGTAACAGCAGATGGTTGCTTTATATGTAAACATCGGACAGTTGTTTAGATTTGACTGATATTTCCAACCAGTGTTACTGTGTAAAAATAAATCATATTTCTCATTAACGCTAATCCAGGTTGATGTAGTCCTAACTCCTACATTTATTAAGTATTCGTCTATTTGATTTGGCATTTATTTACATGAAAAACTGTGGATATTGCCCACAGTTTCCTGATTCTTGATCTCAGCAAAAATGTAAAATATATTTTTTTCTTTCCATAATACAGGACTGAACACACAACAGTAATTTTTCATCAAATTCAAATAATAGTAAAATATCTCCTCTTCTACAAACGTTGTTTCAATGAAGGGTAAACAATTTGTGCAAAACAAAAACACTTTCATTTGTACATTATTTGTCGCTACAAATATATTTGTGAGATCCCACTGCTGTGGGTTTCCTCTCTTTCAGTAATGACCACAAATGTGATAATACCCCCCTGTGAATGGCTTAACAATGACCTGGAGGATCCCTGTTTCTCATTCAAATGGAAAAAATATAACTAATAATTAACTACAGCTGCACATTTTAATCAATTCATTTTAAATTGAGTAACTGTGACAGTGCTATTTTGGAGTATTTTAGTGTTTCTGAAACCCCAGCAGTTGAATCTGAAGAGTTTGACTATAGAATGACTAATTCAGACATAGCCAAAGCTCTCTCTTTGTTCTTACCTGTGTATTTACAAGTAATTGAAAATAATATCTGAAATCAGCACATCTGCTGTCAATTTAAAACCAAATCAACACTTGCCACCTGGAGTCTGTGTGGCCAAAATCAGTTTTGCTAGCTAATGCTGCATTCTGACTGGTTCACAAAAACTCACCACATTAAGGCCTCGTTCACACGGACGTTTGGAATGAACGCGCTCTGAACGCCATAGGTGTTTTTGTGGCGTTTAGTAGTGACGCTTAATCGACGTCAGCAAGGCATTCGACTGGCGCCTGACGCCGTTTAACGCCAACCTGACGCCCAATCTGTAGTTTAGTGTATTATTTTGACGTCAAGAAAACGTTGCATGCAGCGTTTATTTGACGCCATCCGAACGCGCAGCCGGTCAAACGCCGGTGCTGATGCTCATCCGGCATCACGAACGCCAGAAAAACGCCTGGTTCAGACGTCCAGGCCTAATAACGACCTAATAACGTCCAGGCCTGAACGAGGCCTAATAACCAAAAAAACCACTCAACCCATTAAAATGCCGAGACAATGTTAGTGTGCCATTTACGTCTAGAAAGTAATCAATTATAGAAATAGACTGCATGTGTAGAAGGAAAAATGTTGTTACTAGCTGTTACAAAAATGGATTCCAAAATGGGCATTTTTTTCTGCTAAATTTTTATATATGGACCATATGGATTGAGGATTGGTATATTTTTAACATTAACAATTTACATATTATAGGATCTGACATGTGAATTAAAGGCTTTCTTTTCATGATATTGGCCTTTTAATTGTGTCTTAAACAAATACAAACATTTTCCACGTCCTAATGTCGCTGTTGTTTAAAGAAAATTGAATTATTTTGACAAATATTGATGAAAGCATGATCTCAAAAGAAACTACTGTGCCACTGACTCAATTTTTCTGATTCCTGAGAGACTTTGACTAGGGTTTAATGGTAAAATCAGGTGAAGGTGGACCATGGCAGGGCTTAGGGGTGCTGCTGCTCATCAGTGTTGAGCACCGAGTACTTCCCAGGAGTGGCCTAAACAGAGGCAAACCACAAACTGGCCACAAGGTGTAGGCTCATTGATTTGCAAGGGCAATAAAGTCAGTCCTGACTGATCTGAACTGACAGGGGGCAACATTGACAGAAGTCATTGGAATTTCTAAGGCTGGTTACAGGAAGAATGTGTCACAACACACTGTACATCACTCTCTGCTGACTGTGGGGCACATGGTCACATACTGGCCAGAGTGTCCATGATAACACCTGTCACCATCAAAAGTGCCTACACACTCTTGAGCAAGGAACCGTCTCCACACACTGCTCCCCAGGCTGCCCCCTGCTTCCCTTGTTTAAATGCAGAGAAACAATTGTGCTGTGCTGTGCCGTTTGTAAAGCGAGCAATGCCGACATTTATATTGGGGATTAACCCTTCCGATGGTCCGAGTCCTTTCTGGCACTTTCAGGCAAATTGCTACCCCTTTACATTTTTAAGTATTTCATCTAACTAAAAACATCTACGCCAAAGTGACAAATATTGTTATATTCTGGAAAGCCTCAGGTATAATAATATGGGAGTAAAGTGAGTGTTCAGGAATAATGTGTTTTTTTTTAATATATCGTGTAAACATGACGTGTCAAAAAACTATTTTCAGAGGTCTTCAGACTAAGTAAAGAAAACACCCTACATATGTCTAAGCAAGACGTTTGAAGTTTGAACCTTGCAAACATATAGCTTCATTTGCTAGCCGAAAAAGCCCCACCAACAGCTAGTAAAACAGATATTAGCCTACTTACTCAAGAGAAGCTCAAAGTGCCTCTGTTCACCCTTGCTGTCCTCACCAAATAAATAAGGCTTTGCGTGTCTGTCTCTCTCTCCAAAGAGATTTCTAGTGTGTGGAACAAGCATGTGTTTGTTTACAGCATGAAATGGGGCGTGTTCTCACCGCCCCCTGCTGCACAATGAGCCATGAGCTGCTTTTCATGTGTTCAGATTGCTGTTTTACATCTGAATCCCTGGGGGCCGTGGCTACAGCGTGTAGCGGGAGAGGGAATCACATGTTTCTTTTTTATCCTGTTTACAGAGCGCCATCAATATATTTGAAAAGTAGATGGTTCAAACTTTCTAATGGTGTTTTTTATATGTTTCTAGGACAAAAACTCAGAGCTTTAGGTGTTTGTTCTGGAAAACTGAAAAGGATCCATTTATGGATCCTCCGACCTCAGAGGGTTAATTTATCATATAAAATCAAAACATCCCGATTGCCAGAAGAGGCAAGACCCTTGGAGCACATGTCTGTGGCAGACATTTTGAAGAGGCAAGAAACTTATTTATAGGTCTACAGAGAATGTTATATATTTCAACAGTTTTAAAGCACTTTAAAAATGTTGAAATATTTGTTCATGCACTTCTTTCAGAATATTAAAATGCACTTGAATTCGCTTGTTTTATGAGAGAAGATATTTAATTGTATAAAATTTCATTATATTGTGCATTGTTTGAATGCTAAATACATGTTTTCATAGTTTTGAAACAGTGTTTCAGTTTCGGTTTTCGGTTTCCTCATTTTCGGTTTAGGCCAAAAAATAATAATTTCGGGGAATCCCTACTAACAAGCATTAGAATTGGACCTTAGAGCAATAAAAGAAAATTGCCTTGTCATTACATCATTGTGATAGTTGGGTGCATGTGCTCCGTTAACCACCCCAGGGTGATGTTACCAGGATGCACTCCACAAGTATCTGCTGATAACTTGGGAGTCCATGCCTCGGCTCTTTGGGTGACAGGCGATGGCCAATAGCACATTAGGCATTTTGTCATAATGATTTGGTACATCTGTGTATATTTTTCATGTACAAATGATGTACACATTTAAATCAAGAGAATTCAGGGCAGCATTTTCTCTCAGGACTGTCCTTATCCTACCCTGATGGATCATAATCATAATCGGTGGATCATAATCAGTAGTGTAGAATGATGAATAACCACACACGTGCACACACGCACACACACACACACACAGCCTGGCCAACTCATGTAGCACTCCAACAAGCTGCCAAAATGGCTGCCTGATTCCTCTGGCTGGACGCCCACCTCTAAGGATCAAACTGAGCCAATTAAAAAGCACTTCGGATTAGCAATCTAAGTACAAACTCGACAAAAAGCCCCAAGACAATTTAACTAAACCATCCTCTAACTGAAATGATATTTATGTTGCAGTGCTCCATCTGAATCAAACCCAAAACTGATTAAAAGATTTAAGCTGCCTACCTGCAGGGCCTACTACACTCTGCTAAGGCCTAAAGCTTTTAGCTTTTAGCACTGCCAGCACAGAGTATGACACTATTTTAGATAAAAGTCTGATCTTTTTTACTTGTAAGCTGTCATGTTTAACATCATTCTTTTATCTTCCTGATCCATGCTATACCTTGTTTTGCTTCTTTCTTCCCAGTTTGTTAGAAATGTACTTTAAAGGTCTCTATACAGGTGTATAGTTACTTCTATCTCATAGTTTGTCAGTTTCTGACAAGACGGTTGCTGTTGACCAGATATATTGTGGGTGATGGACCGCTGACATCAGCAACACACCAGTCACCAATCGGTCAATTTTATAACGTTTTGATGACTCACCTAGGAAGCCTGGAATTTGTCTTCACCACCCCTCAACCACCAGACTTGGGGACAAATGCAGGAATTCAGTTGGTAAACATCATTGATAGGCTATACTACACTGTCATTTAATGAATGCTTTTATAAAGCTCTTATAAAATGAGCTCATGTATTTTCCAGGGAAAAGAAAAACACACAAGGCAGGTAAACAGAGCAGCGTTTAGTTAGGTGGAGGGGATTACTCGCCTAGATCCCAGCTGGGTTAGCTTAGATCTTATCTCAACTCTCTTCCCCTTCAGTAACAACCTATTAGTAGCTGCTACACAGCAACCTGAGCTTATCTCCACACTATATAGATGACTGAAACAACATGACTACTGCTACTGGCATGCTTTTTTTGAGGTTCTGGCAATGGGCTGCTACTTCTCACATACAGCAGGAGAGATTCCCGTCCGACAACAAAGCTGCTAAGTTAGACTGAGTCACATGCACAGACGCAGTCGGCTGTTATTAAATTCTTGAGTGAAGCACTGGAGTTGGGTGAACGGATAAGGACTTATTAAAGTGTTTGTTTACCTCCCTATACAGACATAGAGTTCAGGGAAGGTGCTAATGAGGGAAGCGGTCTCATTTGTTTTTTACAGTAGTACTACCCAACTCCCTCACAGTGATCCACAGAAAACACTGGGCATGGCAGTGTGTGTCACTCTGGTAGGAGGATATCGGGCACAGTGGTGTTAGGGGGTTGTTACATACATCAGTGTCACTGCTACACTGAGAGTGGTCTACAATAAGGGCTGAGGGATGGGTAACACAAACTGTCCATCAACAGACAAGCTAGAGTTTTTAAAATCATTATACTAAGTCCTGCATCAGTCTGCAGAGGTATAATTTACAGTAATGACTGTAAAGTGATTAATTTGAGTATGAATCTGCTGTGAATACTATTGAGCCTGGCACTTCTTTCTCCGGGTTTGCCCTCTGATTTTGGTTCTTCCGCTCACCTCATTGTCTACAGCTGTTCTGCATTTCTCTCTCTCCCTACTTATTCCCAGACTAAACCGAAATCTAGTGTTCGCTCCCCATCATGCCTACTGGTTAGTGTGGTTTGTTGTTTGCTTGCATGCATGTGTCCTAGACTGAGGTAGTACCCCTGGCACTGTTTCGTCTGTGTTGAAAACACTGACCAGTTAGACCTAAGCAGCTGAACCTGGGGTTTTATGGGCTTCCCTCCTCTACACAACAGTAAGCTTTGAGAAGTCTTCTGGAATCGTTTCTGTTTTGCTGAAGCTGTATCCAGCGCTTTGTTCTTGGAGTGTTTCTGTTTTGCACTTAATCTGAAGCTATGCTGTGATTAGCGTGTCCTTTCTTGCCAAGAATCTAGAAAAAAAATCTCACAAGGACCTCCTCTCGGTGCGTCGTTTACCTGGGCTACAATATGACACTGACCTTCAGGGAGTTTTTTATTTTAGTGTGTCCTGTGGCTTAATGCTGATGTGAACACCCAGACTTTGACCATTTAATATGCACTAACTGTAGGAATTTGAAGAAATTGCACAGATACTTTATTCCAAAACCAGTTAGTCTGTCAAATGTCACAAATTACATTACACAAACTAATCTGTCAAAACTAAGTTCCTATAGTGCTTTTGACTACAAGCTAAATAAGCATGCTGTGTGAAAACAGGAAGTCATTATTGTGTATTCAGTGTGTAGGAATGTGTACGCATGCATTTAAAATCTGTCAGTACACACCCAGTGAGCTGAGTGTGAATGGATCTATTACATCTATCGTAATGAGAATATCAGTCTGAGATAATTAGCTTTATGGTGAGAGAGTGTGTTTTCCTGACTCTGCCACATGTCATCTGCTAACATCATTATGCTCTTTCTATATTTTTCTTTGTCTCTCTGAAATACGCACATGCACACAAGTTTAAATAAATATTTTCATGACAAAGCAGCATCTTAAACAAATACAAAGCCTTGCACTAGTATTAAACTCCCTTTAAATGATAAACTGAAAAATATAATGCATTCAGTGCCTGTTCTGTGGAAGCCCCAAGTTTACACAGGTGACAGATAAAGCCCTAAAGAGAACACAATAGGTTTTTAATAGACCTTTACCGCTGAATCTTTAAAAAAAATCCTCACATGTTCTGGATAAAAGACTCCCTGGAAGCCCAAAGAAGAAAATGAAGACCAAAGAGCATGTAAGGAAAGCAGAGATAAAGTTATAAACTTGTACAACAAAAATATAGAAAGAGCATAAGTGTCCAGATATTGCAGTGAGCACTGTTGGATCAACAGAGAGGAAATGGAAAGTACTGCCTTGACAAGCCTGTCCCTCAAAACTCAGAGCCAGAGCAAGAAGACGACTTGTGATGAAAGCCAGAAAGGCTTTGAAGAAGCTACAAAGTGTGGTTGCTGAGACTGAAGTTAAGGTGCACTAGTCAACAATACCAACAATGCTGCATTACTGGCCTGTAATTGAGGGTGGCTAGAAGAAGCCACAATTTAGAAGAAAAAAAAGCACATCAAAGCATGTCTGAAGTTTGCCAGAAAGCATCAGAGTGGCTCAGCTAAAAGATAGGTGGGATACAGTTTTATGGTCAGATGAGACAAAAATTGAGTTTTTCGGTCAAAATTCAAAATGCTATGAGGCACAAACCTAACACTGTCCATTTCTCAACAAAGAGGTGGCAGCATAGAGGAAATCCTTTTCCTCAGTGGAGACTGGATGTCTCGATAAAACTGAAGGACAGATGGCTGATGTAACGTACTGAGAGATACTGCAGTTTAACCAGCTTCAAAAAAAAGTAAAGCTTAGTGAAACATAACCTTTCAGCAGGGATGATCCTAAGCATGCAGCCAAAGTAACACAGGAATGATTTAATAAAAATAGTGAATGTTCTACCGTGGCCAGATCTCAACCCAAGCGAGAAGCTATAGAAAGAGCATAAGATTGAAAACTATCGTCCAAGCATCACCTAACACACCCGAACAACCTGGCAAAACTCAGCATTCTGATCCTGCCGTGTGAACTGCTAGCAGCAGCCTGGATTTATGAAATGCTTTAATACAGATTACAAAACAGGAGATAAACACAGTGCTGCAAGTGCCAGTATATGTACTGGGACTTCACAAAAGAAACCAAATATCTGTAATTAAACCTCCAAATTGCTAAATTAATACACCTGGTAACATACTAAAAACAATCTGGACAACTAAGAACAAAGCAATTAACTTCGGTTGAACAATCCAGAATTTTAAAGGAAAATATCACAGAAATGGCTAATAAGTCATACATCAGGCCTATTCAACTAGCGGCCCGCAGGCTGGATCCGGCCCTTTTGAAATCTTTTATGGCCCGCAAGACTGCCAGTAAATCAGTGTGTGATTCTGGTGATTTAATAAAATGATGGGTTTTGGATCATGATTGGCTGGTAGTCCCCCACTACCTTCGCCAAGATTGGTTATCTGCTGTGTTGTATGGAATTATTCAATCCGAGCACAGAAGTTGCCATATTATTAGACAATCGCAGCCGAAAGAGGCGAGATTTGTCAAAAAATGGGTGTTTTAAAGAAAAAGCAGAACAGCGCTGGCGGTAAGGAAAGAGAATTCGGTCACACACACAGCGAGGGGAGAGTCTCTGTAGCTTTAGTTCGGTGATGTATCCACTCTAACGACTTTAACCATCAGAGTTCTCGTTTAGAACCGGACAGCGTTTAGAACCGGAAGCAGAGAGATCTCAAATCTTAGAACTCACCCCATAAATGTTGCCTAATCGTAACAAACTGAAGGCCACTAGAAATGTAATAGTCACTAGAAATATCTGATTTGTGGGTGCAAAGACACTTAAAATGCTTATTACATACCATGCAAATTCAAAACGCCATCTTTTCCAGGGCAGTTAACCCAAACTTCTGTTGTTTCTATATATAAATACCTGCATCAAAATAAATATGACTTCTGAGAAAAAAACGACTTGAGAGAAGACTTTTGATTGCATTACTGTGTTCGCTAGCAACATGTCTTGGCTGCCTGACTACATGATTTTTCACCTAATTGTTAATTTAATGATAATACACTATATGGACAAAAGTATTGGGACACTGGACCATTTTAACTGTCCCCCAATACTTTCAAATACATATACAGTAAAGCCTCGTTATTCGCGGAGGTTACGTTACACGAGCGCCCGCGTATAATGAAAAACCGCGCTGTTGTGTTTTGGTCAAAGAAATACCTTAAAATGCCTATTTTAATAGTGTAAACTCTAAATATGCCCCCAAATGTGC
>JBBJLR010118856.1:0-19758 GCA_037577145.1 Brachypetersius gabonensis | reverse complement strand
CTGCTGCCATCTACCAGAAAGCTGAAAATGAAAAGAGGGTGGACATTCCAGCAAGACAATGATCCCAAACACAAGGCAAAGTAAACAATGAATTGGTTTCAAAGAAAGAAAGTTGCTTGAATGGCCCTGTCAATCACCTGACCTAAATCCCATAGAAAATCTATGGAGAGAACTGAAGATCAAAGTTCATAAGAGCCCTTCGAGATTTAAAGACAGTTTGTGTGGAAGAATGGGCCAGAATCACTCCTGAGCAATGCAGACGACTGGTCTCTCCATACAAGAGATGTCTACGAGCTGTAATCACCAACAAAGGCTTTTCTATGAAGTGTTAAATAGTGTGTTCAAAACGTATTCCCTGTGTCATTTCACTTTATTATGACTCAACTTGTATACTTGAATGTTCTGATTTCTTTGTATGAATTCAATATTTGGCTTGAGGGCAATATCTGGTGGAGATTTTGTGTCAATAGCCCACTTAGAAATCCCCTTAGTGATAAAAATGCTGATGTGTCAAATACTTATTTTCCCCGCTGTACATGAGAGTCCACTCCTGTAATTCTTCACCTAATATAACAGTCCTGAATTATACCAACCAGCCAGAGGTGGAAACCTTAGGCCCAGAAGTTAAAATTCCTCTCCAGGATTTTGTTCCAGCTGCTTAGCTTCTAACCAGCCAACATGAGTTTTCAAGGCAGTCATAATACAATCCTGCATGGGACTTTAACTCTCTGGGCTGAGTTATTCCACCTATGTTGAATCTTCACAAGCTGGAGCTGAAATATGGATGTGTTAAATGTAGAAGCATTGGTGAACTTTTACATTGGTGCATGTTCACTTCCAGATTTCCCGCAGTAAGTTTGAGGTGTGTGTCAGCACACACAGATTTGATTTGGTTTGCAGAATGCTGCCTGTCCCACTTCTGACCGCGGACACGGTTCTCTGGGTATCGACTCAAATCCCCCAGATAGGAGTGTCCATATAATCCTCGCTTTATATCAGCGCTATTGTGTGGAAGCTACTTTTTTCCCGCAATGCACCACACTGCCCGCTGACTACCAGCCTTATCATCAGCCTGCACGACGGGCAGCACACTGGGGCCAATGACTTTCTGCCACAAACAGAACCTCCTCTCAGGACAAAAACCCTCCAGCAGCTCCCTGCCTGTGTTTCTAGACAGTTTTTAAGGTATAAATAAGATTGTAGTGACAGATTCAATACTTCTGTTTATTTGGCTGCTTTCAATAAAACCTGGTTTTTAGTTCTACTGTGTCACAGCAGCAGTTCAAATAAACATCATTTTATGCGGCTATTTGTTTATTTGCTTTTTACTTTATGGTATTCAAATAGTCACCGTAGTGCTTAGGACTCTCTTAATACACAAAAGGTTCAAATGTAGAAACATTTCAGCCGAAGGTCTGCTTTTAAACTTACATCACAATTTTAGTAATTATCAATATAATTTGTAATATTATTGATCTTATTTTCAGTCAATTAAACCAAATTCAATCCAAAGGGCAATTCCTACATTTAACTTTTGCTTCATTTCTTTAACTTATGGAGTGGTTATGTATTTGTGATCATTTATGTTATGCCATCATTCATTCTAGCATTACCTTTTAGCCACCTCTCTTTATCCCTTATAATTTAACAGGTTGTTTTTTGTTACTGTACCTTTAAGACAGATATGTAAATGAGGTCTGTATTGGGCCTCATTTATAAAACAGTCCAGACTGAAACACTATAACTTGGGTGAACAGGGTGAATGGGGCAGGGCTAAACTGACATTTCATGACATCACAAAAAAACAGTACATTTTATAACTAAACTTCAATTAAATCTATTCAATTCCAATAAAGTAAACAGAATTTAAAAGGGGTTCTCCAATGACTGGTACCAGCTCGGTTCTCATTCAGTTTGGATTCGGACCTACAGTTTTCCACTACAACTGGTTGTTATAGCAATTCTGAGAAGCAGCCCAAGCAGAGCGCTCTGAAGGTAAACAACCCGGCATCACTACAATCGCCAGCATGGATGAAATCAGAGGGGTGTTATTTCTTATCCTTGGTTTGTGGCTGTTTGCCATAAAACAGAGACCGATCAGTAACCTCCAATATGTACACGTCATCATTTAGTATTGGCTCGGCATGCTGGGAACCTCGGCCAAGGTGCTACCAAGAATAGTACTGGGTACCAGGTACCAGATTTATTTATGGAAAAGTAAGTAGAGTTGAACAGAACCGAGCTGGTACCAGTCAGTGGAAAACCCCCATAAAACTAACGATTAGTTCAGTTAACTGTTTATAAATCAGGGGGTCCTTGGGGTACGAAAGTCCCGACATTTGACAGATGCTCATTCTCATAAAAACGTAAAAAATATTTAGATGTAAGAGAGTCGGCTTACGCTGTTAGAGTCGTACTTACGGACTAGGCAAACTAGTTTAGCCGCGTGCAGCGGAAGAATACGCAGTAAAGCGATGTATGAGTGAGTGAGTTGACATCCCCCAGTCCAGTACAGTGTACAGTTACAGTATATTAATGTCCTTTTCCTTTTTCTGTGTCTTAGTTGTGTGTTTAGATTCTAGATTATGATTTTACAGCTGCAGAAGCTGAACACCCACCAACCCCCCAGCTCTAGTGTACTCTTACTGGTGCAGCCGATGCACTGCTAATTCACACTGGTACTGGAAGGAGGAAAAGTAAAAAATAATAATTGTGCACTCAGCATCCTCATGTCTAATCACAGCTTTCTAAATCATTACAAAAATCCTACAGAGTGCTGCTTTAACAGCACTGAATGCACACCTCTGCCCCATACGGTTCCTGAGGCCAACTGGTTTTTTATTGAATTGCAGCTAAAAGAGTCAGATGGAGCCTCTTAATTCCAGATTGTATATGTTAGGCTTTTAGTCATGCTAATTTACAAAAAAAAAGCCTTTTGTGTAAAAATGGCCCAAAAAAGGACATTCAATCTCATTTTAGCCTCGATTAGTTTATAAATGTAACCTTATGTCTGCAAAAAAGGCCTGCAAAAGTGCAGCTCTGGGTCTGAGCATGGTACATTTCCATTCACCCCTGAACAAAGCACTTTCTAATACAATTTAGGAGACGTGACCTCAGAAAGGACAGGGAAAAGCATTGACATTTTAAAAACTGTAAGTAGGAGAAGGTGTTAAAATGTAAAAGCACTGCCTACAAATGACTTTTCTCCTGTCCTTACTGACTGGACTTGGCTACAGTAGAAAATAAGAAATTCCAGTATGAGGTTTTAATTCAGGGAACATGTCCCTCTTACCTCAAATCAGTCAGTTGCCTGAAGAAATGCTGCGTCTGTGGTCTTACAGCCTGCTCATTCTTGTTGTGTAATTTCTTACAGGGTTTAAATGACTATTATGTCAAGGACTATGTGCATTACAGCTCTGGAGAAAACTGTATTTTAAAGCAGACTGAGGTGCTTGTGTAGGAGTTTATGAGGTACTAAGTATAAAAACACTGCTGTAAATCAAAACTCTTCTCTTCCAATGTGACCAGTTGGATGGTAAAAAACTACTAGAAGTACATCACAGTCACCTGTACTCCAGGGCGGGAGGTTCGAAAACAGCCAATTCAAGAACACTATTAAATTCTCTTTGCTGCTGATTGGCTGCTGCACTGTGACGCTGCTGTCCAGAATTTCCCCCGTGGAGCGTTTCAAGTGTTCTCGTGTTTTTCATTTTGTTCTTCTTAAAGCCCTTTTTTTGTATTGCCATTTTGTTTGAGTGAACAAGCGATTTGTTTTATTTTAATTATTCAAGTTTTGTAAACGCTGCATCATTTCTCTTATTTTGAAGTTTTAGCATTTCCTTTCAAATGATGCTTTAAAGGACAATATTTTTATTTGGAAATTAAAAGAAATATTGTCAGCAGTTCTTAAAAACACTTCAGTACTTACACCTAAAAAAGATAAATTGAACATTTCTGCAGTGCTCTCATTTTTTTCTGGAGCTGTATTTTTGCTATGATGTGCCACAGTCTCGACTGGCATTATGCAAAACTTCTCAGAACATGTGGAGGCGTTCAGAGATCCCTAATAGACCCACATTTATGGTTTCTGACACCGTACAACTCAATGAAATCTACAAACATGCAAACAAAGACCATATTCAGATGCAACTATTGTTTGCAGCCACATATATTTGTCAATTTTTGGCTCCAATATAGAAATTAATTTTCTTGTTATCAAACATCTCTGTTTTAATCTCCAGTTCTCTTGTTGCTTCTATTTCCAAGTCATTTCAGCTCGCCGCCAAGCAGGTGTTCTGCTTTCCCCTTGCTATATACAGTTAGTCAGGCTAATTAGGCAACTAATGGCTCTATCTGACTCTGCTTCACAGATCAGATCCTTGGAGAGCTATAAGAACTGAGCGCTTTAGTGGAAAAATCACTAACCTGATGATTAGGGACAAGACTGGTCTTTATATTCACCTGGAAAACAGAGAAAACCCACTATGAGATAATTTATGTGCACAAAATGGATAAAAACTCATGCTAACTCATCACACATCTGGAGCGCAAATGAATCGACTGATTTGAGGTCCTGTATGCTACACTTTATTTTATTTTTTGAGCTCAACTTGTGACATTTGTCGGTTTCATGCACCATAATTTATTTCCCCATGCCCATTTTACAACGTGCTTTATAATTAACCTTTAGCACTGTGCCTTTAAGAATGATATTTGTAAATGAGCTCTGTTCTGAGGAGCTGCCTTGTATTGGGCCTCATTCAAACAGTAGTACAGACCAAAAAACGCTTTATGGAAATCCAGTGTGATTTTTGTAACATTACAATGACACCAAATTCAAAAGGACTGAATGGACTGAACTGACTGCAAAGGAGTGAACTGTTTGTCTTGAAACAGCTTTTACACACTTCATACAAGCTTTGATTGAAAAAAATGCAATTTTGGCTATTTGTCATAAGAGCACTTTAAAACTGAGTACTACCAACATTCACCAATATTCACTAATAATAATTCAATGTGTAATCAGTTAATATCACAAACTCTTCTTCCAAATGTAGTGCTATGTTGAGGTTGCCAAGAAAAAGAATTTTAAAATTTGCATAATGAAATGGTTAGGGTGTAAACACAGGGCAAATGCTCTATTCTGGAGAATTGTTTTTGAGAAACATTTGGTCCTAAAACTAAACCCATTCATGGTGGAGGGATACATGCAGGGTGTTGTGAGGCAAAATAGTCCTCAAAGAAAAGGGATTTCGTTCAGATTCACTTTTTTATCAGCATCCATATAAACACTCAGAGACACGTGGAGCTTCACTGGGGGGCGAAGGAGAATAAAACGGCTGGATTTGCGTCGGAGACGTCTGGTCACACCAAATCCAGTGACTTTACATCTGAAACAGTAGATTAAGGGGGTTTTAAAATATCATTTAAATGCAGAGTTAAACTGAAGTCTGAGGTCTTATGTATGTAAACTGGGTATTTTTCATTTCCTTGGACTGTGACTTGGAAAATCAGATTCTATTAACAAGACAATTCTCTTTTTTTTAGCCATATTTTAGTGTGCTGAGAGAAGATAAAGTGCCACGTTGAAAGGAGATAAGAGGTTGCTACTGGCGCATTGACATGAGGCTGTCAGCACAGGTGTCTGCAATCTCTTCAGTGCACACGCCTTCAGTCACCCCTCTTTTCACCCTATTCATTACTATGGAAACCAGCTGCAGCTCGATTGCTGGACTGCTGTGATTTGTGTCATTCCACCAATGACGGTGCACTCGGTCGAGCGATTTCAAAATGGGCTTTCCAGCTCCATAGGCTGCCTTTTGGAATCTGACCCTTTTTAGTGTCCTTATATCAAAATTACATGCATTAGACTTACGCAATTCTTGTGTGAACATCAGTTTCACTGAGGAGAACCAGTTCCTAGCTGCTCCCAATATACTGAAATCTGGAGAACCTCCTGCTACTGTGGGTGTTTCTGCAGTGTTAATACTTTCTCACACAGCTGCGTGAATGGTGAATGTTGGATTGGACCTGTGGAGGGCATTTGCAGCGACTCTCCTCCCTCAGTGCACTCAGGACACAGTTTAGATCCTTATTTCCACAAACCATCACGATAAAATAACTGCTAAATCTTCTAACAGCTTTTCATTTGACATCTTTATTTTCTGCACTGGATTATGGAGAGAGGGATAATAAGTGTATAGGTAAGTATTGGTATTGGTCAGCAGAATCAGTATCGACATTAGTATTGGTACAGTCCTAACCATACCTGTGTTGAATGTCCAGTTGAAAAGTTTGCTTACACATAAATGCGTTTTGAGTCACTCCACATTTGTGTCTACAATAAGAAGAGAAAGTATTGTTGAATAAATTAATATAGTGTTTGTGTTTTCTACAGTTTTGTCACATGTTTTAAACCAACTGACACACAGAAAATAAATCAAAATACAAATTTCACAGTTTGTTAATTTTCTGAATGCACAGACCCCTCACTGGCATACACATATTTCGACTGGGGTGCCAGTACCTCTGAACATGTCTATTAAGTGGAAATTGGAAAAAAGAACCATTTCCCCTCTGCATTTAACCCATTTATCTCATTTACCAAGTGAAGTAGCGGGCAGTCAGGAACAGAGCTCACTGAGAGCAGTGTGTGGGGATGGTACCTTGCTCAATGGTACCTCAGTGGTGCCATTAGCCACTCGAGGATTCGAACCCATGGCCTTCTGTTCGCAGGGGCACCTCCCTAACCACTAGGCCAAAATTTGCCCTATAAATGCAGTGTCTGGGGATGGTCCCTTGCTCAAGCTGGGCAGCTGGTGGCCTAGTGGTTAAGGCATTCGCCCTGTGAAAGTCCAGAAAGTCCAGGTTCGATTCCCAAGACCGCTAGGCACCTCTGAGGTACCCTGAGCAAGGTACCGTCCCCACACACTGCTCCCTGCTTCACTTGGTGAATGGGTTAAATGCAGAGGAAGAATTTCGTGCTGTTCACACTGTGTGCAGTGGTGTGTTCACATATGACAAATGTTCACTTTCACTTAAAAAGAGTTCGTAAGTGGTGCCAATGGCAGTCTTAGGATTCAAACTCACTACCCCAATATAGGACTTTTCAAAATCATTCATTTCACTTACCCCACACATTTTTCCCCTCCTGGACAAAAGTCAAGACATAAAGAGCACATAAAAAAACTTCCGTCACCCATGCTTTGGAACATAAATGCAATTGTTTATAGAACTTGAATTATAATGTAAATCGACTGTGTAGCAGAAAGGGTTAATGCAACACCGAAGTATTTGCTCCAGCATTGAGACAAGCTGAGATTATAATGATCCAGTTTTCTCTCACAGTCAAATGCAGGTCTCCAGCGATGACTGACCAGCTTTGACACGAGCAATTGAAGCCCACAGTGTTAGAATTTGTCCTCACAGAGACCAGCAAGACCAGCTGCACTAATTAGTCTGTAGAGCACTGAAGAGCGCTGTCAGCGCCATCTATCAACTGTCACACAGAACAGTAGAGTACAAAGTTTCTGCCTCGGGTCACGGCGAGCTACAATCAATAAACCTCCATTACAGTCGTACCTGGGAAATAGTCGGGCATAACTAGGAAATGAGTTACGACCGTTGAAACCTTTTCTTATAAGTGATCTTGGTATAATTAATCAACTTTGAAGGTTCAAATGCAAATTTGTACTCTTGGAAATGTAACTGAGCATGCGTGTTTGATTTACTCAGTACAAGTAATGTACTCTACTAATTGTAAAAATACAAAGAGCACTTTGTTCCAAGAGCACTCACGAATTGTGAAAAACCATGAATTTGTGATCTAACAAATCCTATTTTTTAGTCTAAAACCTGATATGCTCCCAAAACATTTTAAACTACATAACCCTTTAAAGAAATGTAAAGGTAAACTCAAGAGGAAAACTCTTATGATGTGGAAATCCTGGACTGCAGCTGCCTGAGATGCGTCACAGGGCAGCAGCCAATCAGCATAGATGATCCACATTCATAATCCTAAACACAATCCAAGTGAAGTAGAGCAATCAGCAGCAGAAGGGGAAGGGGAAAACACGTGATCCAAAATAAGACAAAAAACTAAAATTGTCAGTGTCAGAGGCAAAAGTCAAAGTACAAAACAGTCAGAAACAAGAATCAAAGGTAACGCAAGACACAGATGAATGTGTCCACGATGAAAGGTGAAAATAAAAATTCTTAAATAGTGCTACAAACAGGAGGTCCTAAGAGAAACTTCTTGTCTATAGCTCCCCCAGCAGTGAGGAGGGTGAACTGCGGATCAGGTTGTCAAATCCACTCCACTGAAAAGTACAAACAACCAAGTTTCCCAGTTTACTTGGTTACTTGTAAAAGTATAAATATTTACTGTGCTCCAATTACGTAGTTACTTCTAAAAGTATAAGTATTCTCTTAGAAAGATCTACTCAATTACTTGTAAGCATTTGGTTAATTCATGTAAAGAATTAAAACAACCTCCAATAACATATTACAGTATAGCAACAAAGTATAATTAGATGAAGATCTGTCTTTCTCTTCGCAGGTGGACCACCTCTCCAGAACATGCAGATACCTTCTCTACATCAGAAGAATCCGACCCTTTCTCACCATGAAAGCTAAGTAGTTATTCGTCCAGTCTCTGGTCATCTCCAAATTGGACTGCAACTCTCTACTGGCTGGAATTCCATTGACGGTCACAAAACCACTTCAGCTGATTCAGAAGCTACAAGGTTAGTCTTCAATATTCCTAAATTATCGCACTACGCCTCTACTACGGAACCTTCACAGGCTGCCTCTGGCAAATCCTTAAAACTTGTTTTCAAGTCCAGGAATGGACTAGTACATACATATAAGCATTGGACCCCATACATGTAAGCATTAATCAAGCAGCGTCACTTCTCGTCCTCTCAGGGCTTCAAGCACTGCTTGTCTGGAACCTCCATTGCTTAAAAGAAGAGGAAGACCTGCGTCTTCCGTTCAGATCTGCAGAGTCACACACAGAAGACCCACCTGTTCAAGGAGCACCTAGGTGACTAACTATGCCTCTTGGTTCTGCTTATTTATTTTTTTAGGTTTACTTAGCTGGCCGTAACTTGGTTGAGTATGTCATTACAGGTTTGAAGAACATATGTGGACTACTTGAGCACAACTAAGTTTTTTCCAATATGTTTGTTCTCTTGGGAGACAGACAATGGAGAAAAATCACTCCGGACAGAAAATGTATTTATAGACACCTTTATTGACTGTCTCCACATCAAGGTTTTTATTTCTCCCTTGTTCGAGTCCCCACCCAGCACACAGTATTCACAGCAGGGTCAAACCCCTCTGGCAGCGCCTATTGTCTGTCATGCTTGACACACGGCCCCAGGGTAATATGCTTTCCTTTCCGTTCGATCTCGTCATCCCTCCACCGGCTCCTCACAGCACCCAGGAATGGCATCCATCCATCCCAACAGTCGTCCAAAGCGAAGGACCTAAGAGCACAAACACGGAGACCTCAGACTGCCTCGGCACTCAAATGGCCCACACTCACTGCCGGTAGGCTGAGCCACTTGCCTGTATGCCAGCTGGGGTTCACATAGGCACACCAGCTGGTTTTCTGCAAGTACAGTGATCTCCCTCTTTGCAGGGGTCATGTTCTAAGAGCAAAAAAAAAATGTGTTTTTGGTTAAAAAAAAAAAAATGCCTAAATGCCTCCTTGTTTTTGTAGTTAAAACCCTAAATATGCCCCAAAATATGCTTCCAGAACACTTTAATTTCATTTTAAACTCAGTTTAAAGCATTACCCTTAAAGAAATTGTAAAGGTAAACCCGCATTCCCCGCAAAGATATGCAAAATACAAATGAGGGCTCATTGGAAGGGTCTCCTAGAGATCAGTCGAACTGTGGAGTTTAAAGTGTTTGGGGGCTTGCACCATAGTGAAATCAGGCTTCGAAAAAAGTGCTTTCAGGTCGGCTACAGCCTTGTGTGAAAACATATAAAAATATATAAAAAAATTTTATAAAATAAAAATATGTTTATTGCCTCTAAAAAGCAAAAATCGTTGGGAGATATTTGCAGTTTCCACATGATTGTGCGCATTTCCGCTTAAAACTATAAGTTCGTTTCTCAAAAAAAATCTGCATGTGACTGAATCTGCGACTCCTGATCCGCTAAAACTGGGGGTTTACTGTATACTTTTAATTAAACATATTATGTAAAGGATACTTTTTAGCAACTGGCTAATGCCCCAAACCCGGGTAACTTAACCCTGGGCAACTTCCTCAGTAGCAGCTTCTGCAGAAGAGACTTTAAATCCATTCGACCTGATGGAAAGTCATCAGTTGTCAGATCAGGCCAGGCAAGCCTGAGGCTCTGGAGGTGCAAGGTCACTGGATGTGCCTTCGTGCATGACTGCTTGGGTGTATTAGCCCACTGATCCCAGCGGTAGTGTCTGGAAAGGGAAGTTACTTGCATTGTCTTAAAACTAAAAGATCGCCATGAAAATAATACTAGACTGAACCATCCTACTCAACAGAGGACAACTAAAATACAATTCTGCAAGAAAATACCAAATGTGGCTGTGCTCTAGTGCTCTCAGAAGCTTATGCCCGATGTGTACGGACAAAAATGGAGCTGTGCAGAGATAAAAAACTCTCAAATCAGCTAACTGAGCTGACTAGCAGCTTGCTAGCTAACCTTGCAGTGCTAAACAGCGGTTCTTAGCCTGATTGATTTTTTAATAAACCACAACTAATCATCTGAATTTTTTCATAACTGACCCGAGCTTTAGTGTCTTAAAAGCTGATGGTTTTTTTTGTTTCCTGATGTCAAAACACTCGCTCAGAAACTCTCTCTCTCCCCATAAACGTTTAAGGCAACTCAAACTTCTGCTGGACCTTAAAATATCAATATTCAGTTACTGATCAATTAGTTGGTAAGGTGTACACAAGCTTACTCTCTAGTACTCTCTAGTTAATTATGCTCTCTAGGACTTCTGTCCATGGATGGCTAGAGTATCATCAAACTTGATTTCCTGATCACAGGGACAACACATTTAAAATATTTTTGAAGTTTCTATGGCAGTACTTACAACTGTACATCAGCGCTAACTTGGGTCAACGGAGGAGCATCGAACAGCATGTTTCAGCTGAACCATTCACAGGTGATACCACTGAATCATTAAATGTCTCAATATATCCACAAAAAATGGAGCTGAACTCAAAAAGAACATTAATTAACCTTCAGAGATTACACTTAGTTAAATTACTTGAATTAAAATTAGATTATCACATCAAAAGTCTTAAGGGAATCATTTTCTCTGTGATGAACAAGCGGGTGCACACATTGTGGACGCAGTTCTCATCACCATGGAAACGCTTATTACTGACTTGTTTCGTCAGAGGAACGATAGAAGTCCACTGAAGTGTGAAATTTATTCCTGTTCAGGTGTTGGTGTTGTTTGTGATGCAGCCTTTGTGAGCTCATGCTCTTGACCAAGCCAGTCTGACGAAATTAAAGGAGTACCAGGTTGGTGTTTGCAGATATTTCATGAAATATCATGATATATAGGACATTCAGTTGCAAAGAATTTTTAAAGGAAAAGACTGGCCAAGAGCGAGTCCTGACCTATATCCAATTGGAAACTTTCGAGCTGAAATCTCTCATTGGCAAAATGACTCTTGCCAATTTAAAAGAACTTGGATGTATAGCAATGGAAGAAGTGCCAATATATATAGTCTTGTTAAAGATTATCGGCATCCCTGAATTGTCTTTCTATCAACAGTGATTTCCTTCTTGGCCTTCACCCAAGCTCTGCTTGGATTCGTGTGTAGCGTATTGTACAGCCTGAAACCACCACTCCAGATTAGCCTGAAGTTTTTTAGATGTCTTGTGTGGTGTTTTCTACTATTCACAGCCTTTTGTCACCAATTTTTACCTTAGAACCATATTCTTGAAGCTCTCATGTTTTCAAGAAAAAGAAAAACTAACTGGAAATAATCAGCCCCTTTATTGCAGTAAAATCTTTATTCATTGGTTAATTTGGCTCATGTGAGCACTGACTATTGATCACAGGTCAGCATTTTGTTTTCCATTTTGTTTGAAAAGGGGTGCCCCTAATTTTGCACCACATGCAGTTCCGGACCATATTTTTATTTCACTATATGATAAGAGTATTTTGTTTATTGCTATTCATTAACTTTTGGTATTCCATTAAATATTGTATAAAATTGTTTTGTTTTTGTGTTTATTTCTGAAGATGTTCTATTCATAATTCAAGGCTGGCATTAATTTTGGCCATGTATAATAACATCTCAGGAAATCAGTCCATTCATGGTGGAGGGATAAATGCAAAGAGTCATGAGGTAAAATGAATATATATTTCTGATATATTTTGTGTTTCTCTGACACAAGCACGAAGGCTAATGAGGCCTTTTTCAACTGATTGGCCGCTAAATTACATAATTCAGACTTCATGTTACTGAGGCTGGACCAGCTTTGTTTCCCTATAGCCTTGAGGGTGAAAAGCTTTTTGGTATTAGTGAGCAGGCATTAGCATATCAGTCTAGCATCCCCCAAGCTGGTAATTAAATGTAAAGATGCTGTCTGTAACAATGTATAGCATCTGCTGTAGGGTGAGCCATTGCCCACAGATGTCAAATTATATACTGCAGTCGGGCCACCATCATCAGAGCAACAGATTTAGAGCGCAATGGTACTTAATGTCTTAAAGCAGGCAGCACTATGAGCTACTCAGTAAAGGGGAGCATGTACCATCTTCCCTCAGGAGAATAGTGGCAAATAAAGAACATGTCTAGTAATATCTGCATGACCTTCACCATCTTCCCAAACCCTCTGCCGGTTAGATTGTGGATTATCTAGACACCCTAGCATTGGGTATCTGGAATATTCTTGCATTTTTTGCACACGTAACTTCTCTTCTACATTTTTTCACACAACCCTCTGCTGCTAGAATACAGTACCTGTCAAATGCTGTATTTGTCCAGACTGTAGTTATTGTAAATTGTCTTCTCTTGCCCAGTTGTTTTTGTTGCTGTTGTTTGTTTCCTTGTACGCTTTTGTCCTGTCTGCACTGGTGGTCTTTTTCTATTCAGTTGTGTTGTTGCTATGTTGCTACATGGCCCTGGAGGAACTTTAATTCGTTTCACTGTGTACCGTGGGTATATGGTCGAAATGGTAATAAAACCTACTTAACTTGACTTGACATGAAATGGAAAATGATTCCATTTAGAAGATTTGATCACAACTCTTCTGCACGTTCTGTTTTGAAACGTTCAGCAACAAACATTTTCATTTTTCTAACTGTTGACATCACAATGCAAGTTAATGGAGAATCAGGATTACAGTCAATTCGCCGTTGTCTTTACAGTCAGATTCATATTTATACTTTTATACATCTGATTTGTAACAAAATCACACTAAATTCAGGCTGCGGCCCAACAGCTGACGCACCAACAGACGGACGGAGAGAGTGCGCTGCAGGACACTCAAGAGCACAACACACCCAACCAAGAAACACAGACTTACAACACTGTAAAACAAATCTTTTCATTTTGTGCAACTTTTGAGCCACCAATAGCACCGCCATACTGCTGTTTTGGTTACACGCCTATATATATCATTCCCTCATTTTCAGTCAAATCTAGTATCAATACAAAACCAAATGACTTAATTACACCCCTTAAAATTACCTTAATTTTGACCTTAAAATTACCTTAATTTGAAAATCAATGAGGAAATTGCACTGTCACATCCATGCCATCTCAGCCACGCCTATTGCGGGCTGCGTCACTGGAATTCTGACCTGGGAATCTCTGTAATGCCCCCGTGTCTCCATGTGGAGTTCCAAACTAAGCTGGCCTGCTGAGATGAGGGTCTCTTTGTGACAGTTCTAGTTTCAGTTTTTTAATAATGGGTTTGTATGCCCTGGTCAGAATGAGTGTCAGATGCTATATTTGTCCAAAATGTGGGGAGGCTCTTTATGTTTTAGTAATGGTATTAAACCAAAGTAGCACAACTGACGTGCTAGTCAAACTTCAGCAGCACACAGATTGGCATGGTTAAAGTCTCCAGCAGTTATAAAGACGCCATCGAGATATGTATCCTGTTGTTTATTTTTAGCGGTGAGCAGGTAGCTTAGTGCTAACTTAGTGCTAGCATGGTGATCTGAATCTAGATCTGGAGAGCAGTGACAATCTGGAGAGCAGTGACAATCTACGATAATGGCTCAATTGCACTGTCCGTAATTCTGTAATTACCATCACATGGCTGACTGTCCGGGCAGATAAATCTAGCTTTAACTTGTCCATTTTGTTACCCAAGGACCTAGCATTTGCTATATAAAGGCTGGGTAGCGGTGGTCTGCTTGGTGCCCTCATTAGCCTAGCCTGATATCCTGCCTGGCATCCCCTCTTCTGTTTACATGCTACACCCACTGGGATCCGATGGGAGTGGTGAAAGGTGCTAGTAATGGGTATTAGATTAGATTCAAGTCCATACATCCGTGCCACCTCAGCCACATCTATGGCAGGCTGTGTCACCAGAATTCTGACCTGAGGGAATCCCCGTCACACCCCTGTCTCTATGTGTAATTTTGTTTATGTTTGAACCCAGTGCCTATCAAAATAACTGTGTGTGAATGAGCTGTGATGCATTAAGTTTGAGTTAAGCGTTGTTTGGGTTTAAACATTTCTGTTTGGTGTTTGTTTATCTGCCCTTGTGTCTCCTTGGTTCAAAAGCCAGCCATTCCAGAGGGCTGGTGTGCTGTCTCCATCATTCCACCTTCTAACCATGTCTGTTGGTTAAAGTCAAACGAGTGACACCAGGATCGAGGTAAAACATTGTCTCACTGATGAGATGTTGAGCAACCGAATACAAGAAGAATTCACAACACAAAGGCACAGGCAAAATAACTCATGCAGTGATGGTTAGAACTGAATAAAAACTCCCTGTTGAAGCGAAGAAGCGGGCTCTTTGGGGAATTACAGTAAGTTAATTAAGATTTTTTATGAGGCTCATTTTTAGTAAAGGCATGTAGCATATTATCACGTGTAAATGTTAGCAGTTAAAGGTAAGATTTCTGATTGATTTTGTTTGGTTGACCCAAGGTCACCTGAGTTAATTTGCCATCATAAACTGCAACTGCGATCTACAGTTTGGTGCCCTTTAAACAGGGCTGTTTTTTATGAGCTGGAAGATTGATGAAGGTGATTAATCTTGAGGACCATCTCTCTCACCGTCTCCATGTAAATTAGGGCAACATTTTTTTCCCATCTCAACAATCAGTGCTAACCCACTCGGAACATTCAGTTTTTACTAAGAATCATTCAATTCAGTTCAGTTCAATTTTATTTATATAGTGCTTTTTACAACCAAGGTCTGAGTCTCTAGTGAGTAAGTCAAAGCTGCCATAGGTAAGAAATAAAAACTCTCTTAGCTGGAGTAAGAAAACTCTGGAAGAACCAAGAAAAGGGGAACCCATCCTTTCACTTGACTGGGAGTGAAAGAAAACTTGATGGGGAGTCTTGATGGGGTCTTTATAAGTAACAAGAGAAGGCCTTCTGGAACAAGCTTATTGACAGGCCATTTATTGCTGGTAGCGCCAAGAGTCCATAGAGGTAAATTTTGTTGGCAGTGTAGCTGAGAGTCTGTAATCCATAAACAACAGGAACAGGAGCATGTGCGGAGTCATGAGCTGTCGAACCAATACAAGGCATTTGGCACGGAGAACCAGTGATTGCAGGAGGTGACCTAGGGTTCCATGGTGATCAGTCGGGCTAGACTGATCATTCCAGCTGTTGGAATATGTGAACATGCCTTTAAGTGGTCATTTTGCCCTTCACCTTATAATGAAAGTGATCAGCTGAGGCATGTTTGGTGTCTGAAGTTGTTCTGGAGCTACGAGGCTAATGCAGCTAACTACATTTACATTTACGGCATTTATCAAACGCTTTTATCAAACGCAAAGCAACTTCCATTCCTTAACTACAGGGGACAGTCTCCCTGGAGCAACTTGGGGTTAAGGGTCTTGCTCAGTGGTGGTATGCTGAAAGTAGGATTCGAACCCATGACCTCTTGGTCTAGAGGCAAGTATCCTACCCACTGAGCTACCTCCACCCCATAACTAGTATTGAAAGCTTACAGTGGTGCAGTAGCATCTCAAATGAGGTTTTCACATGAGGTTAACATGCTGTTATATTAAGCTAAAGACAAAACAAAGCAGTTATTTCCCAGGTTGGATCTAAAATAAGAAGATTAAAGGTGGTCCTAGTGGTTTATGTAGTTCAGTAAACAACTGACATTTGCTGATTAGATATTTGGATATTTCACTACTGTAAGTGATACAGCTGTTTGTTCTGTTGGAGGTAAATTTCTTTGCCTGGTCCCAACCTCCTGTCTCTAAAAAGCCATTTTAAAAAGCCATTTCCCCTCATCGTTAGTCATGGCAAATTTCCCACCTGCTAACCGGACCTCCCTTCATCACATTATGCCACCAACACTGGGAGGGTGAAGGTTTAATCCGAGATACGTGAAGCTATGCCACATCTTCTCAAATTGTCATAATGTCATTGAACAACTTAACAAGTTCAGAGGAGAACACTAAGCACCAATCCTGTTATGCGAGCAAACAGCTATTTGTATTGCCTAGCACCAAACTGACAGTGGGGGGAGGGGAAGGACAACTCTGCCTACCCAGAAAGAGAGATAGGACAGTTATACTGAGTGATGGGGAAGAGGGAGGACCATTCTACCCTCCCAGAGAGAGAGAGGACAGTTATACTGAGTCTTGGGGGAGAGGGAGGACCACCCTACCCACCCAGAGAGAGAGAGGACAGTTATACTGAGTGATGGGGAGAGGGAGGACCATCCTACAACACCCAGAGAGAGGACAGCAACCTTGAACCTTCAGCACAAAAAACAAGCATGTCTTTGATCAACTATATTTGGGGTCTAAACTGCTTTAAGATGTGTCCCCTCCTGAGCTCCCCGCTGGTAAAGTGATAAGTGGGAGGGGAAGGAAGGAAGGATAAAAGGAAGTAAGACAGGGAGAGAGAGAGAGGAGAAATGAAAGAGCGGGCACCGCTGACGGCTCACTCATCACATGCTTGCATCAGTGAAAGGTTAACATGACGAGTTCTGACAGGCCTGCCTGCCAGGCTCGCACACAGCGTCCTCGCAAACAGCAACCTAAATAGGACAGAGGCAGAGATTTGAGGGTTTGGGGTTTTAACAGACGAGTGCATCTGCTGAATCACTGGCCTTGCTGCCTCGCCATCCGAAAGGGAGAGGTAGTAGTTGCACGGAAAGATGACTTGACATGCATCCTGGCACATGTGTGTGTGTGTGTGTGGGTGTGTGTGTGTGTGTGTGTGTGTGTGCCCAACACAGACTTATAATTTGCTGATAAAATATTCGTAACGCTCCTCTGTTCTGGGACAATACATCCACTGTGTCCAAATTTATGACCAATTAGCCATTTTATTATAAATTTGATTGTTTAAACATTAATAAACAGTCCCAGTAGCAAGCTGGGTCACATCACTGTTTAAAAAAGTCTTAAAAACATATTTATTTACCCCAGCTTTCTAAATATATTTCATTCTCCTTTAGATTTCCTGTATTTTGATTTAATTTATTTTTTTTCTTTAATTTGATTACTTTTTACTTTAACCTGGGTAAGTATTTGATTACTTTTGGTTTAACATTTTCATTTTATTAATTTATTTTAAATCTTATCATATAATGTGACTCAGTTTTTATCATTTTCCCCTTTAACAATGACTGTAATTGATTACTGAGTTTTTTCTTTTCTTTCCTGACCTGCATGCATTTTTATTATTATCATTAATAATAATAATAATAATAATAATAATAATATTATATAATAACTGATAAATGTCTGTGCAATATAGTGACAACACATTCAATAGAAAATGAAAGGCTAGAACTATGTAAAAATAAGTAGAAAAATGTTTTAGATTTCTCTGTGCATTATGTAAATAGATAGGTTCTCAGTGCAGATGGTTTTGTATTAAGAGGGACATGAAACTATTACAGACACAATAAAGGACGTCATGAAACGCATAACTGAACTGAACACAAAACCGATAATAATCTGCTACAACTAAAGTAGGAAATGAGTTCTTCAGGCCTGAGGGTAGAATGAGTGATGTGTAGCACACACACACACACACACACACACACACACACACACACACACACACGCACGCACACACACACACACACACACACTCTCTCACACACACACACACACACAAACATACACACACACACACATATAGTACACACACACACACAGTGTCTGAATGGAGGAATCTAAATCTAGATTTTAAAAAGAAAAATGCCTCCATCAAATGAACAAACAGCTGCATGAATTTTGCACTTGCTCAGATTTTACATATTTTCAGCAGTAACTTATTTTCAAGGAAAAAAACTAAAATAGCTTCAGCAATCATTCTGTAAAAATTGATCTGTCAATCTACGAGGACAAATTTGGCGCTAGAAGTCTAGAAGTCAATAGACAGTAAATTTATCCCCAAAACTTCTCTAGACCCTCAAACCTAATCCTGCTCTTCATTAAGGTGGATCAGGCTTGTGTATGCGGCTTAGGACACAGTATGACTTAATGTTAGTTGTAAAAATTGACTGAACAATTAGCTTTTTCTCCTAAATGTCTTTAATCTACTGCCCTAAGCAATATCTTGTACAGGAATAACTACACTTTAGCCACCTCATCAATTGAATCTTTTGGATTAAAGATTTCCATTCTGAACATTGTCCACCACATTCAACTAAAAGAATTCCTTTGTATGTGTTAGATGTGGGTTGGGTGTGGGGGATTGGGAGTACAGGCTGTTTTTTTATGTTTTTATATAGGTCTTAATAGTCCCCTATTACTGTACCTGAAGTCTCTTTCTGAAATTCAGCCTTGGTGTAGAATTACAGCCACTTCGGATCAGTCCCACAATGAGATTTACAGAGGACGCGCCATTTCTGTGTCTGTAGCTTTAAATGATAATGAGGAGGAGAGAGGCGGGGCGAGGTGGTGAGAGGCGGAGCTAGGTGGAGGTGGGACCTGGGGCAGCTTGCGCTAACGTTTACGGTGTACAGCAATGGCTACTGCGGTCCCATAGCTGGTAAAAGATAGTTGTATTCGTCTGTAGTGAGATTCGGAACATTTCCTTGATAGCCAAGCAGTTGAAATCAGTGCCTATGACCCTGTTGCTGTAAGACACAAATTTTACAGATTTGCAGAGGTGCTCACTCATAGTCATTTCAGATATTGTGCGTGCCATAACACTAACAGCACTACGGTTGTCCAAATAAGAACTAAATACAACACTCGACTTAATGTGCGTATTCACACCACTCACACACATACCAGATGCTCTCTGCCTTTACATTAATGACAGTTAATTGTTAACTGGGCTGTTAGCTGTTAGCCACAGAGCTAATGTTACAACCACGTTCTAAGGGTAAAAAGCTAGATAATCATATACAGTCGTGGCCAAAAGTTTTGGGAACGACATAAATATGGGAAATTGGAAAAGTTGCTGCTGAAGTTTTTATAATAGCAATTTGCATGTACTCCAGAATGTTATGGAGAGTGATCAGATGAATTGCATAGTCCTTCTTTGCCATGACAATTAACTTAATCCCAAAAAAAACTTTCCACTGCATTTCATTGCTGTCATTAAAGGACCTGCTGAGATCATTTCAGT
>JBBJLR010118842.1:0-19759 GCA_037577145.1 Brachypetersius gabonensis | reverse complement strand
TCTCTCTCTCTCTCTCTCTCTCTCTCTCTCTCTCTCTCTCTCTCTCACTCACTCACTCACACACACACACACACACACACACACACACACACACTTTCCCTCCTAGTCAAGAAGGAGTTGCATGAGCTAATTCAGTACCATGCACTCAAATTACTGAGCCAGAAAAAGGAGGGGGGAGTAGGCTAGAGCGTGAGAGAGGGAAGAAGGGATAGAAGGCATTGGGTGGGAGGGAAAAGAGAAGGGAGGAGAGAGAGAGAGAGAGAGAGAGAGAGAGAAAAGAGAGTGTGCATGAGTGAGTGAGTGTGTGAGAGAGAGGGAGAGGGAGTGAGTAAGTGAGTGAGCGAGAGATAGAGAGTGAGGGAGAGGGAGTAGTGAGGACTTGTAGACAATGCAGATGAAGCAACAGCTTGAGATTTGAAGGGAGACAGAGTGAAAAAAGTAAGAGCAGTCCAACTGCTGAAAGAGAAGAGAGCGAGGCACAGAATGGGCTGGGCTGGAAATCCAAGGCAAAGAAAACGTGTCGTAAAGTGAGAAAGCCCAGAGGAGAGCAGGACAGGAATGTAGTCTTTTACAGAGGCCAAAGAAAGCGAGGAAAAGAAGAAAGACGGGTGAAATCAAGTGCCAGCTGAGCAGCAATCGAAACAGAGAAAGAGAGAGAGAGAGAGAGAGAGAAAGTGAGAGGGGGGGGGGACCCAGAAGATATCTCAACCATAGGGAGAATACAGAGAAAAAAGTGGAAGTGACAAAGGGAATACAAAACGAGAAGAGGATATGATGACTTTTCCAGCGTCTGCTTGAGTGTCTATGTGTTTGTGAGAGTGTATGTGTGCTTGTATGAGGTATGAGGGTTCACCTCTTAAGGCTGCTGGCTGCCATCCTGTTCCTCGTCTCCTTCTGCAGTGTTCTGCTCTGGCTCTTCCTCAGTAGCAGGTGAGTGTGTGGGCTTTTCTATTCTTTTGACATGTGTAAACTTTGCATTCACCAAACTTTAACAGTAGGAATACACACCCTGTCAGGAGAACTAAACAATGTCTGCCTCTTATGCTCTCTGAGATGCTCTGGAACAACATTCCAATAAGTTTTGTAAACTGATTTAACAGTAGGTTTAGAAAGATAAAATAATGATAAACTAAGATAAGAGAACCATTTTTTATTCTCATCCCAAGTGGACTGTACAAAAGAAGTAGAAGCGACTTAACCAATAGAACAAAAACTACATAATGTGGCAATATAAAAACTGCACACTATAGAAAAGATTACAGAAATATAAATATATAAGTTTGTATATTTCTGTGTGTATGTACACGGTGAGATATTCAGATGCCTAGCAGCAGCAGACATTGAATGATGCACAGTAATATTGCACCAGAAAATGACTTTTTAAGTTTTGATTTATTCATGTATTGAATGTATTTGCCTGATTTAAATTGATTATATTTAATCTTTTCACTGAATTTTAACACCATCAACAATCCAAATGTAATTCAGTTGTAAACAAAAAAAAACAATCAAAGTTCATTTTGGTTAATTTAGATTTCACTGAAAATCAAACAAATGAACAGATTAATAAATTAGAGATACATTGTTTTCATTTTAAAGCCCGCAGACAAATAACATTTTTCCAAGTTAAAACACCATGCCCTTTTAGACATGAATAAAAGAAGGGCCATTGATAATGAACAGGAAAAAAATAGATGTTAATCCAAGGTATGACTATCTAAATCTTTCTGGCATCCTTTATAATTTTACTTAATATGTCTTGGAACATGATTGGATTCATAAATATTTCAGCTTAGAATGTAATAGCGTTCTCTTTTTTTCTGGACTGAATTCAAGCATGGTCTTTTTAATGGACTTGTACTGTACTACTTATTGTAGTTTTAAATCCTGTATGCAGCACCACAGTTACCACAACCACATAGCTGTGCAGGAGAAAAAGCAAAAGTAATAGTATCTAAGTGAGTTTGTAAAAACATTTACATTTGTATTAATTCATACAAAATTGTGTCTTAGTTGCTTCTAAAGTAATAGTGCTTCTACAAGAAGAGGACACACTGTGACTCCACTGATATGTACTTCATCCCCATGTGCTTAAAGGCTGGATTCCATTTTTAGTATCTGAGTCATGTGATGGCACAAGCAGTGGCAGATGATTCACAACAGATACAGAGAATGGACAAGGCAGGGAATGACCCGGCCTGGACATAAATGTAACATTGGCATTTTATGACTCTTAGTAATACTGAGAAATGTGTCTATCACATCTAGCAAATCGCCCTGGTCAGGACAAAACCTCAACATCTCCAAAAGTGTATAATAAAGGATGTTATGGCAAAAGTATATATTCATTATGAAACTGTCAATATAAAGAGATTCTGGTTTTCAAATTATGTGAAAAGGAAAAAAAACAATGCATGAGAGTTTGGTTGAACTCAATTATTATGGGTGGTACAACTACTCTTATAATATAATAACATGTATTATTATTGGGTAGTGAAGAAATACCACGTATATGAACTTTGGCATTGTCCTGGAAATGTTTCCAATTAAATGGCTTTAGTTTTCTGAATCTCAATACATTTTAATTGTCACTATTATTGCATGTTGTTCGAAAACTAGATTCAGGGCTATTTAACTTCATCAGAAGACTCCAAGTCTCGGGTTTCTCAACCACTGGGCCACGGACCAGTGACGGGCCGCGAAGACTTTTGATTGGGCCGCAAATCTGAAATCAAGACATGCTGTTGGTCTGCAGTTGGTTATTTAATATAATGCTGTGATAGAGAAAAGGCTGAGAACCATTGCTCTAAACTGTCTCAAACTCCACAGTTGGAGAACATCGTCCTTGTACCTTAAGCCTTATAAAAGGCCAGTGCTTCTTTCAAAACAATAAAATAAACTCTTTCAGTAGTGGAAGCTCTGTCTCACTTTCAAATGTTTTTCCTCAGCCTGGTTCTTTTTTTTTTTTTAAACAAACAAACACCACAATAAATCACAAACATTTCATAATATTAAAATTATTTTAAAAGGGCCATACAAATATACAGCATTAAGTACTAATACATATGTTTATATAGTCATTAAGGAATGTCCACTTCTCTGTCTCTTCACAGTTAGTATAGTTGGCAGTCACACTGCTTTCAGGGTTTGGGCTAGGCCCCTTACTTCCACTGAAGGTCGATCTTAATGCTTCAGCTTACCAAGGCATGTTAGACAACGCCCTGCTTCCAACTTTGTGGACGCAGTTTTGGGGTAAAGACCCTTTTATGTTCCATCATGACTGTGTCCCAGTGCACAAAGCAAGCTCCATAAAGCCATGGTTGGTTGAGTTCACTGTGGAAGTACTTGACTGGCCAACATTAAGGCACACCTGTCTATCACAGCATGTTGCCAAGGCCCACTTGGCCACATTAGATGATATTAAATAACCAATTGCGAACCAATGGCCTGCCTCAATTTTATATTCACGGCCCAATCAAAAGCCTTCGCGGCCCATCAGTGGTCCGTGACCCAGTGGTTGAGAAACCCAGGCATATATCATAGTGCTTATAAAAACCGTGGGCATCAAAATTGTATGATGAAAATATTCTCTTGAAGATGTAACTTTTTGTTCCTAAACTACTTTGAGCTATTGAACTTTTCAAGCATCCCTTCTAACCAGCATAGCTTTTGAATTGTTTCACTCAGGACTGCTGAGTCATAACATTTTTGTATGATTGTAGGTGATGCAGAGGGTGTGTGACTTGTCTGGCCTCAGTTTAAGACTACATCTCTAAAGCCTGTGCCTTTGACAGCTGAAGGACCATATATTTGTATGATGAAACATTCGAAAAATCATTTGCTTTGGAGAAACTCTCACTCTGTTTCATGAGCACTGGCCAGCTCCATCACACCCGTACACTGGGATCTGCTGACATTCCAAAATAATCAGAACACTGTAAGCTTAAAGGTTGAAACAGATTATGAAAGCTGGATTTGCTTCTCTGGGAGATCAGAGAAGGAAAAAAAAGCATTTAATTTCTTAATGAACTGTAATAGATTTTGCAAGAACTTTCCCCAGCAAATATGATTAGTCTTGACATGTGAAATGTGAAACTGTAAGAAAGATAACATGCCTCATAAAGATAACGCCTCAGAAAGATAATACGCCTTTCCTAGCTACAGTAATCACCAGAAAGAGAAGCTTTTTTATGGCTTATTTTACAAGACTTTTTAAATACTTCTCTCTATTTTTTTTTTTCATAAAAATTAATTTTGCAGGTCATTTTTTGATCTTGCCCACTGATTTCTCTCTTATTCTGTTTCTCTATCCGTCCACAGTGAACCAGGCCTTCATGGTCTGCGCCACGCTGGAAAAAAACCTGACTTTGTTAAGGCTGACTCCTGCAAGGCCTGCAAGTAAAAACGCACAAAATCTCACATTCCATTTCACGCTGCACATAAATTAATATAAAAATAAATTTGCACAAGCATGTTTTGTTCAGTACTGTTGGTGAAAGAGGAGTCCAAAGAGAGTCCAAAGTATGTAAGCACCCAAACATATGTATTTGCAGGACTTTCCAAAACTACAGGCATATATATTTCCATGTATATTATATTTATTACAGTAATTACAGCCTACAATGATTTTACACTAGATTTTGGACTATGGCTATATGGAATCATATACATTCAATTACAGCTATGATATAAAAATAAACAGCAAAGAGTATCATAATGCCTATTTACAAAGTTGTTAAAGAATGTCCACTGCTGGAATATGCCCAGTCATAAGTGACTATAAATAGATACATGGGAGCTGAGACCAAAATCCAGTTATCGACATGGGAACATGTGTTTTAAATTGGAGATAGTGGACCAAGTTAGAGTCCTTTACATGTGAAATAGTTTTTAACTGTAATTATTGTGTCACTATTAAACTGTGATATCCTCACTTTCAGTATGGTCCCACTATACTGGTATATATCCTCAACACTCGCCTAACAAGAACACGACTGAGGTGAGATGTGATAAGGCCTAAACACAAAGATATGCAATGAGGTTGAGAACAGATCTTACCAAGCTCAAGAGTCTATTTATTTCTAGAGCTTGCTTTGTGCACTGGGGCCAAACTAGAAAAGGACCTTTGCCAAACTATTGCTTCTAAATTGGAAACACTGTTCTCTAGAATGTCACTGTATGCTGCAGAATTAAGATTTCCCTTCACTGGAAGAGGACCATACTGTAAAACTGTGTGGTTTGATGGTATCTTTGGCTTTCACTAAATCTTTGAATTTGGGAATCAGCTAAATGAAATTTACAATGCAAAGATTTAGTTCTCCAGTCATCTGCCAAACTTCAAGTGATGAAATGTTTCCACTCTCAGTAGACTCCATGTGTTTCCTCCTGGTGCTGTTTGCACAGCTCTGGTTGTAGCTTGGTATTAAGCATGGTGAAATTTTTCAGCAATGCAAAACGCAGAACATCCCAATGAACAGTTGGGACGGATGTGTTTTCAGAGGCTGTTTGGAACTCGGAAATAAAGTTGCTGGAACTCACTTACGATTCAGAAAATTAAAATCTTACTGGAATAAACAGTTTGGCCAGCAATAAAACTCATTTTCAGTTTCATATATAGTTCAACAGCTGTTGAAATGATGCACAATGTTAACATGTACATTTTCATTTAACATTTCCTTTTTGTCTGAAATTGATGTATAACTTATAAGACTGTTTTATCTGCTATGAGAGCTAAGCAACTGTCTACACATTATGGATCCAGTATAAACTTTATGCAGATAAAACCCAAATGATGTGCTTTTTAAATTACGGCTGTAAATGAGTCTCAGAATAAGATGCTTGTTAAGTTTCACACACACACACACACACCCTTTTAGCCGATAAGTCAAATTACCCAGAAACGAGTTTTGGACATTACTTTAATTTGCATAATTGTTAAAGTATTCTACAACATTGTATCTCTGTATTTTAATTAGAGTCTATCAGAATATATCATTTTCATGTTCTTTGGAGGACCATACCTCTGAATCCTGCCTTCTGGGCACTGATTTCTGAATTTGTGAACTTCTGAACTCATTGTTCATTAGTTTGCATGTTAGTTGTGAAATGAGTGGCCTCTTTATATTTTCCATGTCTGCAACTGAATGTAAACACTCTGAATAATATATGAAACGAGCTACATCAGTTCTGTGGTTGATGCTTTATAAGTGTTCTATTTATAACAAGTGTATTTAGAGATGTGAGATAACAATGGAGCTCTGAATATGCAAGGACTGATTTGGCCTCTGAACAGAAACTGTGGCCTCATTAAGGCACCATAACTAAGACATAACCAAGAATAACTTAATGTTCTGTTCACAGCATCATATACAGGCCTGTGGTATACTGTATTAAAGATTATATCGATCCCCCAGTTTTACGGGGATCAGGAGTAACGGATTCAGTCACACATGGATTTTTTTTGAGAACCAAAAATAGTTTTACGTGGAAATCCCCACAACAATGCAGTAACTGCAAATATTCTTTTTTGTAGGCATTTTTTTTACCAAAACCCGGATTTTCGCTATTCGCGGGTGCTCTTGGAACGCAAGCCCTGCGAAACCCCCCAGGGGTTTACTGTATATCCCTTTTTAATGTTATACTTTAAACCCAGCTTGAGATCCCAGTTGTGGAGTAAATGGGGTGCATCTGGTTATAGAGTATGTCATGCTGGGGTGGTTGTCCCTGAGAAGGCCCAGACCACCTACCACTCACGGACCCCACTAATTAAAGGGATGTGCATGGATTTTGGTCATGTACTGTATCTTTAATATCTTGTATTAAAGATATTAAAGATTTCTCAATATATGGGAATGTGTATGTTTTTCAGAGACAATTTTACTATTGACAAAGTCCTGCGAGCGTACTCCCCCCGGTGGAGAAGGCAAGAGGCAAAATTCAAGAGGTTCAGGTAACCAAAAACACACTAATACATAACTACACAAGAAGAGTTGTTTATACTTATGTACAATGAGTTATGTCTTTTAAAGCTCTGGCTATACTGTTCAAACTCTGCCTCAGCTGTCTTTCAGAGAAAATAAATTAAATGGCTGCCTCCGATCGCTGATGTCTAAATTACAGCTGAAGCCTAGATCTTCAAAAGAAAGGAACTATTCTATTGTACATGTAACCAAAACACAAGATTATTTCAGAGCATATATACACACCCTGTTCCACCCATTGGGTGCCCCCACATTTGTTTACCCATACACATAAATAAAGGATTAACTTAGAGTCCCCATGTGTAAAACAGAAACTGAGGCTTATTCCAGACTTTCCTTCAGGAAATGGACACATTTTATTTACAGTCTTATTTCCATCATTTCTAAATGGCTTCTAAGTCACTTAATAGCTTGTGAAATATCTAACAGATGTCTGGTGATTCACATTATTATTATTATTAGTTATATTTGGTAGCTTTTTAAAGTTCAGTAGTGATGAATAAAAAATTACATTTTCTGACTAATAAAGGCACGTGTGAACATGGCATAGCATACAGTGTGAACAATGTGAAATTCTTTCTCTGCATTTAACCCATTCTCCAAGTGAAGCAGGGGGCTGCCACCAACATGGTGTGCCCAGGGAGAAGTGTGTGGAAACAGTACCTTGTTTAAAGGTATATCAGTGGTGACACTAGCAGTTGGGATTCAAACCCACAACCTTCTGATTGCAGGGCCAACGCCCTAACCACTAGGCCACCAGCTACCCCACAACATGAGTACCATGCAAATGTAGAAAATTTCAATGTGCACAAAAACGTTTGACCGGTAGTGTATTGAGATCATAAACCGAAAAGAAAAAATGATGAAAAAAGAACAGAAACATGTAAGAAAGACATAGAAATGTACACTAGAGAGGCATAAGCTTTGAGGCCAGATGTTATCACAGGTTCTGTATGCTTTCTGAGGTTTTGCTCAGATGCCCAGCAGATGAGAAGGTTTAAAGAAAAGGTCATTTTTTTCAGGTCATTGCTAAGCAGCAACTGCAAGGCCTTATCTAAGGCTGTGGTCACACAGGCTAACACGCCTGTGGGGTCGAAGGTTGTGTATGATGGAGAGAAGACAAAGCCACTGCAGGTGACACCAGCGCTGTTCAACACATTTGCCAAGGTACGGTGTGTGTATGAGTGTGTATACAAATGCAACACATGTTTGTCTGTGTAGGTTGAGTAGCAGCCCTTTAGAAATACATCAAGTGAGTGTTTATACATGTGTGTATATATGTTGTATGTCTGTGTGTACTTTTAGGAGCAGCCTTTTGGAAATGCAACATGGGAAACATGTGCTGTGGTGGGAAATGGAGGGATCTTGAGCAACAGCAGCTGCGGTGATAAAATCAACTCTGCAGACTTTGTGATTAGGTGTGAAAAAGTTCATATAGAAATAGTTAGAAATAGAAGTAGAGGAAGTTAACACACACACACACACTACATGGACAAAAATATTAATTACTCAATTTGAGCAGACCCCTTACTTTTAGAAAAGGTCATTCTTAATGCTTCAGTCATGCTTCCAACTTTGTGGACACAAAAAAAACCTACTTAAAAATGGCCTCTCCCTGCTCTCTCTCAGGTGTAATCTTCCTCCACTGGGGAGTGGCCATGAGAAAGATGTGGGAAACAGGACCAACCTGGTTACAGCTAACCCCAGCATCCTCGTCGAGAAGTGAGTGTGGGATCATACAAAGAGCACTGACAATTGAACAAACATTGCAGTACATAACATGCATAAATGTACACGTTGCCACATAAGAAACTATATTGTAAGACATAGGTGCTCACTAGAGCACTTCCTTCAGCTGTTACAGTAGTTCTTAAATTCTACATCTATAATTAAAATCTCTTTTTTGCTCATTAATAAGCAGAATGTACTCAGGACTTTATCTTACGCTTATTGATAGAAATTGTAGAAAAAAAGGCTGAGTGTAAATATGATGAGACATGAAAGAATCATAAGGGAGATACAGAGCAGTACACCGACAATCATGCTTATAGTGATGTACATTTTTTATTGTTGATTATTAGGCAAGCAAAAAATAGAGAACTCTTTGCCACGTTAGGATACATTTGAAGGCGTGCCACCGAAATGTTTTGGTTTATAGGGACAGGCAATTCCATTTTTAAATTGTCACGTACAACAGGTCACGTGACGTCAATCGGCATCGGAAATGACTCACATAAGGTATATAAACAGGCAGCAGGTAATCACACATCACACAGACATTGAAGTCATCTTCATGTTGCCCCGTGTCAACTCAAACCTTCAACTCCAGTACCGTGAGTACTCTTGCTCTGAGGAGCTTCTTATCTACCTTCCTGTGTGTGTGTGTGTGAGAACGCGGATTCGTTTGGTGCGGGTCTCTACTCCTTTAAGGAGCGTACTTAGAATAAATCGTTTCGCTTACCAGGTCTCTCGCTTCGTCCGCGTCTGGGCTCTTCCTCCAGTTGGGCAAAGAACCAGATTATTCCTGCTCCGTTCGTGACATAAATTATATTTTGCCAAACATTTACACAATCTTGTGATCTTTTCACACAGCTAATTGCATCCTGTTAGTTGCACGCAATGTAATTTCCACCCAACTGAAAGTTCAAATTAAAGTTGCACCCATTTGATTACACCATTAGCTGAATTGTCTAAATGTCTTTTATATCTACATACTGTGTGTATATATATTATATATATATATATTATATATATTTCATTTTGTTTATTTTGCATATTTTCCTTTTTGCTTAATATAAGAATATCATTTTTGACATCTCATTATCGATTACTCTAGTTTTTTTTTATTTTGGTGCATATTTGAGATTTTTTTGTATTTTTTATGTGAAGACTTAGAGAGTAAAGGTTAAATTTGATGCCATCCTCATTCTATCCAAGAAGCAATACAGGCTAATTCTTGTGGAGTACTACTGTAGTACTGAATAAAATGAGCTATCAGCCATGAATATAGAATCCAATTTTCCGTAATCTAATAAACCACCTCCTGTTTTATTTTTGTGTCCATTAATTCAGGATGGGTGGATCACCTCGGATTCTGATGGATCTTTTTAAGAACTGGTCCTGGTGCAAAATATCAATACTGACTGTCCGTTAAGCAGTAAGCCAAACAACCATCCTTTAATGGTCTCAACTGTTACTCTAGTGCTGAAAAAATGGAAACGCCTTCTACATAAGGTTTTCACATACAAGCAAAAGACATCTGTAATGGCAGGTGGTGTCATTGCATTACACAAAAATCAGTATATGTTCCAGTTTATTTAATACTGTTTTAAAGGCTATCAATATAAATCTTAAATTAGAAACATGTCTATATTTATAAATTCAACTAAATATATAATTTTATTTGAAATGACAAGGAATTCCACTTTACATGCACAAGAAGACTTTAAAACCATCATGAACCCTATTTGTATGGTGTTATTAGTCTTGGTATTACTTAGTCTTGGTATCAGATTCAAACTGGTATCGCCCATTGCTATGACTACTCTTGTGGAATGATTTCATTCAACATTAGTTTAGAAACACAAAACTCTGGCCTAGCTATCAGAGATATTCTATGTTTTGCACCAGAGCTACAAGACTACAAATGCTTCAATTAAACCGCATGGATAAATTAACACACATAGCCTCAAACTGCCTGAAAATGCCCCAAAAGTGCCCCACAGATATCTAATTTCTGACGCTTCATTACATACTTTTATCTGTAGATCTATTTTGAGAAAGGGATAATTTGAGGTAATTGTTGCTTTGTGTAGCAATAGTTGGTCTGGAACACAACCACGAATACAGACTGCAGGAGAGTGCTTTCTCTTGATTTATGTATCCTGCCTTCCTCTCCTCAGTCTCATCCTGAACATTAAGAGAAATTACTACACTGATCTAATCTCAGCAGCACCTTACGTTTCCTTTGTCTCTTTCCATTTCCTCAGGTTTGCCGGACTGATGGAAAGGCGTCGTCCGTTTGTGGAGAGCCTCCGTCCTTACGGTGACTCCCTGCTCCTGCTGCCGGCCTTCTCCTATGGCCCCAACACACCAGTGTCACTGCGTGCAGTCTATGCGCTGGAGGACTTCGGTGTTGTTCGGCTACAGCCCATGTTCTTCAACCCTGAGTACCTGAGCAGCCTGGCACATTTCTGGCGTCGTCAGGGCCTTCGCTCAACACGCCTCAGCACAGGTCTCATTGTGACCAGCCTGGCTCTGGAACTGTGTGCCAACGTCCATTTATACGGCTTCTGGCCCTTCAGCCTGCACCCGCACAGCCGCCATCCAATCACCAATCACTACTACGATGACCGGCAGAGCAAGAAGAATGTGCACTCCATGCCAACTGAGTTTGAACACCTTCTGCGGCTTCATATGCAGGGCGTAGTCCGGCTGCATCTAGGGGAGTGTTCAACAACTCAGCCAAGCTGAACAGACAGTTTTGAAGAAGCTTTGGCACCCTTGATTATTATGAAAAGGGATATGGATCTTTAAGCTGTGAGCAAAATGCCCATCCAGCAGGCCAGAACTACACCATGCCAAGCAGAAACTGTGGATCCAAGCCAGATTGTCCTTCCTAAGGCAAAGAGACGCCCAATGGGACTTGTACTTCAGATGCAGTTATATGCATTAACTGAATCATGACACCTTTCTCTACATTTCAATGATATTTAAGTGGAAATTATTTAAAGTGGCAAAACTTTCTAGTTATTTGCACTAGGATGGTTTCAGTGAATAACACAAGTTGACACCATCAGTGGAGACTCATTTGAGTGAAAACAGTTAAAATAAGTCAGATAATTGAACTACCTCTTATGTATAGCAGTCCTCAAAAACCGACAAAAAATATAATTTAAGAATGATAACAGTTTAACATTAGATATGCAAACATGAATAACAAAAATGTCAAGTTTGATATGCATATGGGAACTGAGATCATCCTAATCTAATAGTTTTGGCTTTCAGAAATCCACGTTATCTGTTAGAGCCAGGGTGACAACAGACGTTACCTACCATCACACTGAGGAACTATAGGGAACATCCAGGTTGCCTTTTTTTGCCCACACATTCATCAAAAGCTGCTTTTTGCTTTTTGAGGAATTCTTGGTAAACACTTGAAACAGCTCTGCATGAAAAACCTTTTGGAGAAGCTAGGACTAGCCTGCAGAGCACCAGCTGTCAGGAAAAATCGTTTAGCCTCTTTCAGTGCTCAACTGATGCGAGATATGCTAGTCTGCCTGAATTATATCACACATCGCTGTCATGTGACATGTCTTACTGGAATGTACCAGTTCTTTTAAGGGGAGGGGTGTACCTCCTAAATTGGCAACTCCTTCAACAAAGCTCTTTCCAGTTTAAACTGTAGAGCGCTGTACTATTTTCTGCAATACTTGATCATTTGTTTAACCAGGTGTGGTTGTTGGAGCAGTTCTCAGGATCAGTAGTTGTAATGTAGGATTGGCCAAGATTGTTCAAATCTGCACTGCAGAACTTGATGGCAGGTGTTATAACCTAACAGAGTACAAGCACTGGGTTGGTGCCCGCAAGGATATTCAGTTCCAGAAACAAAATTATACCGTATTCTTCTACAGTTATGTTTGTTGCATTGACTCTGTAGATCTTGAGTCCAGGATTAAAAAAATATATTTTAAAAAAATTATTTATGTTACATTACAAATACGTCGACTGCAAAAAACAACTTCAAAACTAAACAAAATATATTGAAAATGACTTTGTTGCACAGAAATGTCAGTGGTGTAAGCAAATATACTTTTTTTTTAAATAAGCAAATTAAACAGTTAAAAGCAAAAACTTCTAGATAACTGAAAAAATCTAGATAACTGATAACAAATGTGATGTAGTGACTTTTGTTTGCTATGTTTGGTTTGCTTACCCCATTAGAATGTGTCTTATTTTCAATATACTTTCTTGCTTTGTAAATTATTAGTAATGTGTAGTTTGTCAAATTCTTTGCTGTGAAAGTGAAAGCAGTCTTTTAAACTAGTTTAAAGCATGGTGGACCTTATGGATCATATAGTGCCTTTGAGGATAAATTTATCTGAACAGGACTCATTTTCTGACCTTGTACGAGGATTTGATAGTGTTTCAGAAATGAATCAGGCTGATTATTGTCAGACTCTCTGGTTTTAGAACTCAACAGCTGTTTGTAATGAATGCACAGTGGTTTAAGCTGAAGAATGAATGTTATGTTCATAGTACACTACAAACCAATCTATTTGTGAATACACCCTAGAACAGCACTTACTGCTTTTTATTTTCCTCTGAAGTCAACTTTTAACATGCCATCATTTCTACTGCTCTGCCAACAGTGCCATATGTCACATTTTTATAGTGCCGAGGCCTGTGCTATGAAGAATCTCCCCTCAAGTGCCGGGATTTACCTCAAGGACGTTTTTGCAGTACCTGGGATTATTAGAGGAAGTATAATTTTTTAGTTGGTCAGACAACTAACCAGATAATACGCTTAGTCCAGGCTTATCCAGTAGGAGGAAGGGTATGGGATATTCATTAATTAAAAAAAAAAAATTTGGACCAAGGACCATAACATGATTCTTTGAAATAAGATTTTGATGTAGTATGTCATTTTTAATCAAGGTTCACAACAAAACATAATTAACATAATTTTTGGGGAAAGCGTGCCAGGGTCCGGGGTGTCCACACCTCGGTCTATGTCTGGACGTGGTTCCGGAGGGGTGTCCGCACCGGGATCTATGTCTGGACGTGGTTCCGGAGGGGTGTCCGCACCTCGGTCTATGTCTGGACGTGGTTCAGGAGGGGTGTCCGCACCGGGGTCTATGTCTCGATGTGGTTCCGGAGGGGTGTCCGCACCTCACTCTATGTCTCGACATGGTTCCGGAGGGGTGTCCACACCGGGGTCTATGTCTCGACGTGGTTCCGGAGGGGTGTCTGCACCGGGGTCTATGTCTCGACGTGGTTTCGGAGGGATGTCCGCACACCGGGGTGTATGTCTCGGCGTGGTTCTGGAGGGGTGTCTGCACCGGGGTGTATGTCTCGGCGTGGTTCTGGAGGGGTGTCTGCACCGGGGTGTATGTCTCGGCGTGGTTCTAGGGTGTGGTTATGCGTGCAATATGAAATCACAAATGAAATCCCCTCACAGATGTCCTTTGCTTCCTCCCACAATGCATTCTATTGAGCTTGCAAACTATTGTACAAGACAGAACTATTACAAATGGTCCTTTTTACTAGCTATTGTTTTGTTATCGGTCACTGCTACACGACCTTGTATCCTGTTGGAAAAGGTAAATGCTTCCTATTGTTTCCAAACAGGAAACATCTGGGTCTGTTTCTGTCCTGTCCAGATAAAGTGAGAGAATCACATGTACAATTCCTTCATAAACACACATTAATATTCAAAAAATGTTTAATAAAATCAGTGGAAATTAGTTTAATCACATGGAGGGATGACTGAGGTCAGCGACACAGACAAAAAAAACAAAAGTGATAATGGATACAAGAAACCGATATTGAGAAAGTATTGGGACACACCCATTTTTCAGGGTTTGGGCTCAACCCCTTATTTCCAGTAGAGTGCGACCTTAATGCCATACCATAGCAAGACATTTTGGACAACCCCAGACAGTTTGGGGAAGAACCTTTCTATTCCAGCATGACTATGTCCCAGTGCACAAAGCTCCATATACATGGTTGGATGAGTTCAGTGTGGAAGAATCTGACTGGCCCGCACAGTGACCTAACCTCAACAACATCCAACACCTTTGGGATGCCTGACCTCATAAATGCTATACAGAATGAATGGACACATATTGCCACAGAAACTTGCGGAGTGGAAGCTGTTATAGCTGCAAAGGGGAGGACCAACTTCACGTGCACGTTTCTGCATGCAATGCCATTACGTTCCTGCTGCTTAAATGGTCAGGTGTCCCAATTGTTTGGTCCATATAATGTAGCTAGGTCTGTAAGTGTATGACATTAGAAAGGCAGTGAAATGATCTAAACAGCTAAATATGTCTATACCAGCCTCAGCCATTGAAAGGCCCTGCCCGGCCTTTCAGGTGTTCCAATCACTTTCACGGCCACAGGTGTATTACTTCAAGCACCTAGGCATGCAGACCACTTCTACAAACATTTGTGAAAGAATGGGTCGCTCTCAGGAGCTCAGTCGACAAAGCAAGGTTCATAAAGACATGAATGAGCCAGTTTGGTGTGGAAAAACTTGACTGGCATTCACAGAGTCCTGATCTCAACCCGGTAGAACACCTTTGGGATGAATTGGAGAAAAGACTGTGAGCCAGGCCATCCCATAAACACACTCCTAAACCTTGTGGAGAACTTGCCTAGAAGAGTTGAAGCTGTTATAGCTGCAAAGGGAGGGCTGATGTCATATTAAATCCTATGGATTGCGTATGGAATATCACTTAATATGCGTGTAAAGGCAGGTAAGCGAATACTTTTGGCAATATAGTGTACATAAGGCAGTGGTAGACAGTACAGTCACTGGATTTATAATATCTTAAAAAGGGCTGTGTTAGATAACTGAAAAAGTCTACATAACTGATAAAATATGTGTTGACTTAATATGAGAAGTTTGGTTGCTATGGTACAGTTTCGGTTGCTCTGTTTTTTTGCTGTGTAAACTAGATTTCTTTTACTTCCTTTCCTTATTTCAAAAAATTACACAAAGTACAGTTTGCATACCCTACTGGCAGATTATCCATGCTTAATTAAACCACCTCATGTGCAATGTAGTTTCTCCAGCTTTTACATTTTTAGGATTGTGTTTTGGTATTATACAATTTTCTGCAGTGAAAGTGAATGTAGTCTTTTAAACTCATTTAAAGTATACAGGTAGACTTGATGGATGGATGCAGATGGACTTTTCAGAGTAGTTATTTCCTGTTTTGCACAATAATGATTCTATTCCAAGCAGCCCTCCAGTGATTCATCCTTAGCAAGAACTCAAGCTAGGGGCATTCCACAAATTTCTGAACAGTCTCTGTGGGTCTTCTTTTCAACTTTGTTTAATGCTAATGTTTTTCAGTGTTACTGGTTTCAGGTTTCTAAAGATTTACATTCTTTACACATGATATTTTAACAAAAACACATTGTTTGCTCATTCAACAAAAATTATTACCAAAGTTTATTAAATCTAGCAACGGTTGGCACCAAAGAATACCCCTGGAAATAGGCCAACTGTGCCCTAAAACATTTTGGTCTGAACCCTGGTGTGCCCCAACGACGGGGCTGTGGTTAGTCAGTTCAGCCATTTCTGCTGTAGATAAGTCCCTGCCTTGAGTCGCAATGGCTGTCCAGCCAGCAGGTAGAGAAAACTGCAAAACAGCGCTGGAATCATGAGGAATAACACCCGTCTGTAAGTGCTAAGATTGTAATTGCTATGTCTACTTGAATGTAGTGCACAGACGTGAGCCTGCGGCAGCATACTGTATAAGCAATTTCGTCAGGGATCAATACAGTTTTCTTCTTCTGTTCAAATTCTGATACTTGTGACATTCATGAAGGTGGTATGACAGTTAATGTAAGGCTATAATAAGTCTGCTAAAAAGCTACAGCATATCACTCATTTTAACATTTAATAACACCGTAATTGTAAATGTTTAACTGATTAAGTCTCTATATTTATATCCTAAGCAAGCTAATGATTTTCATTAGCAGGTGTGATGGCTGCACTTACAGCCACACAGTGGTAATATCCACCATATTAGTGTAGAGGCTTATACAACACATAGTATTCATCTGTCTTTCTTTAAATGTAGGAATTAATTTACAGGACAATGAATAACTGGTTTGGTTCAGAATTAATTTATATAGTCACATAACACTGCATTATAAAATAAGTGTGCACATTTTAGTTTACACTGTTATGTATGATTTATTTTTTGGTTTCTGAGTTACCTTAGTTGCAGCTGCTCCAGTCCCTTGGTTGAAGAGCTAGGAGGTGGAAAAGGGGCGGAGCGAGCTTTTGATGGAGGACGGCGGATTGGCACATTCCATGACTCGAAACCCGGGGGGTGGGAGTTCATTGTGTTAGTTCAGTTAGGTTTTGTGTGTGTTTTCCCCCTTTTTTGTTTTTGTGGGCTGATCCAGCCACTATTTAAGTTTCTCTTTTTTGTCTTGTTAGGCAGGTCAGTTTGTTTGAGTTATCCGTACGGTCTGTTAACTTTGAGTAGAGTTTTGTTACTTTGACCTCTTTTATGGGTCCAAGACTTTGACTCTTTCTTGCATGATTTAACCAATTATGTTTTGTGGGTTAAATAAAATCCTTTTTTTTTGGACTTTAACCTGTGCCTAAGTTTCCTTCACTGCTCGGGCCATCACAGCAGGCAACAGTGACCTTTGTATTGAAACTGAGGCTTTACTTCTTCATGATGAGAGCACTAGACTGTTTGGTGCTTTACCAACCAACAGTAAAGATCATGCTTTATAGTTTCTCCCCAACCATATTCAGAGAAAATCTGAAATCCCATGTTCCTACTCTAGAAATTGTGCCAATATATAGTAGACCTACTCTGCATGCGGTGGTGTGTTAATACCAACAAGCAAATGAATGAGGACATCATTCAGTAAATTAAAGCCAGACATACTAAAGGTGGTCAGAATCGGAAAATGACAAATACGCAGCGTTACGATGTTTATTCATTACTTTCCATTGTTTATTACCAAAATAGGTCTCAAACATGCATTTTCATGAAATCCAAAAAGAGGGAGTTTCCAAAAAATGGAAATAATTAAACATCGCTGGGTTTTCCAGCATAAAAAAATCCTTTTCTTACAAGAACAAGTTTTTTTTATCCCTTATCATAGAGGAGAAACACGATTAGAAAAAGGGTAACAAGACAAGAAGAGTGATATTCCATGGACTGTAATTTTAAGCTGCACATTGCATTTCCCAAGGGGGGAAAATAACAAATACACATACAGGCACATGGACATACACTCTTGGAATAATGAGAGTGTACAGCGCCATCAGATTTTGTTGTGACCCTGCTGGGAAGATGTGCTTACCAAGCAATGTGTCAGGGATTACATGCACACACGCACACGCACACACACACTCGTGCGCACACACACACACAAATTAAAAAGCAATTTTGGAAGTTTACCCTTACACAGGGTCAAAGCACATGTACCCTTCCACACAGACACACACAAACACCCACTGACAATTTAAAAAGCAATTTAGGAAGTTCACCCTGACACAGGGTCAAAGCACATGCACAAATACACACAAATATGGAGCTTTATAATATTTTCTTTCTCTCCCTGGAGCTCTTTTTTAGAGGTATGCTACCTGAACCAAACCCAATTAGGCCCGACAAAATATTTTTGGGAGTTTTTGGGCCCTGTTCGATTTTGGGGTTGTTTTCTTATCAGTGAGTTTTTTTTAGTGGATTGCACACACTCCTGTGCATTTTTTTCCCACTTTCTCTCGCTATCTTTTACTTAATTACAACTGTGCTCTCTCTCATGGTCACACATTTGCTTTCTCTTGTGCACTCAATTTTTCTCTTTCTGTCACATAATAAGCTATATTCAGACCAGCCCCGGAGTTTGCGTAGTGTTTGAATGTGCCCCTCAGTATAACCACTGATGATGAGGCTGTTGGAAATTTCACAGCAGATTCCTCTCCTTGCTTGTTAAGTGTGCCTGAATGTGTCAAACATTTCTGCATAGCAAGAGGAACTTTAGCACAGCAAGGCTAATGTTTGGAGTATGGATGCTGTTCTCTGTAAGAACCGATCACCAGTCACCAGTTCTGCAAAAAACCACGGATAATAAATACTGTGAGTGTATTACAAATCTGTAAAATACCAGTTTATCCAGCTGGAAATTTTCAGTCACTCAAGTCCTTAGTAAAAAAAAAAAGCAAAGCTCTGTAGAATCTGTAATAATCCCTGTTAATCTTTGTTAGTGCATGAAGGCCAGTTTGGGTTCAGGTTTCAAATTTAACAGTACTGGTCGGGTCGGGTCTTGGGGCTGCAGGTATGGTTTGGGTTCAGGTACGCAATTTCATACCCGTGCAGACCTCTACAACTGCTTTAAAAGTGATCATTATGTTTACCTGCTCCTCTCCCCCTCCTGCCACTTTTGCTGTCTATCACACATACACAATCACAGCCATTAAATACACAGTTGAATCTCTTTAGCTGAAACTGCAGCTAGATTTTCTCCAACAGAGTTTGGCAATTTCCTGTTGATATATTTTTTTCACATTCTTATATTTCCCATAGTGCAAATTTGAAAAGGTTGTCCCTGTTCAACAAGGTTGCAGCTTATTAAACCACTCTAATAGCACAGAGGGAGCGCAATCCACCGAACACTGGGAAACGTAGTTTGCATTGGTTACCTACAGCTACATACAAAAAAGGCTTGCTTGTTGTTCTTTGTTACAATTTGAAGGCATCAAAATAATAAAACCCTACAAAACAATCTATCTCAACCAAATGATATACTCAGTATTGGAATTCCACATATAAAAAATCCCAATAGAAAATAAACAGCACATATGTTTGAAAGTCACAAATTAGTCAAGTCTTGTCTGTGTTGACAATTCACCCAAATCCACAATCATTGGCAGACAAAAGTATTGCTGAAATATAAAGGGCTTGTTTTCTCCATCTCTCACATGTCATAAACAAAAGTATCGCGCGCACACACACACACACACACACACACACACACACACACACACACACACACACACACACACACACACACAC
>JBBJLR010118835.1:0-19763 GCA_037577145.1 Brachypetersius gabonensis | reverse complement strand
ACCGGTCCACGGCCCGGGGGATGGGGGCTACTGCTCTAATAAAAGCTCTTGCTCCGCTTGAGAAAAAAACTGAGCTCACATCGCAGGGGTTGTGATCAGTGTTTCTACGCTCGACTTTTAAACCCTGTCCAGCTTTACTAATCATCAACAACCGGTGTGCTCGAAGAACCAAATCAGCCACATCCCAAGTAGCCGGATGATCTTATCTTAGATGTGTCAGTTCATCTCGGATGTATCAAGCGACGTATGAAGAATAGGCCCCAAGAGAGAGAGAGAGAGAGAGAGAGAGTGAGTGAAAAACAGCCCAATACGTGCCAAGGCACGTAACAGTGTGCATCAGCAAATACTCCTCTACATCCATAACCCTCAGCAATAGTGTTCCGCAATGATGCGTGCTCAGCCCCATCCTCTACTCCCTTGTCACACGAATGCAAACCCTTGTTTGCAGATGACACAACTGTGGTTGGTCTTATTGCCAACAACAGCAAGACAGCCACCAGGGAAGAGGTGGTGAACCTGGAGTGCTGGAGCCATGACAACAATCTTGCCTTGAATTCTAAGGAATTTATTCTAGATTTCAGATTAGGAGTCAGGGTGGCCACCAGTTCATCAGCTTTGGGGGAGAGAGGGTAGAGGTTGTCCAGAGCTTTAAATTTCTTGGTGTTCACATCAGCCAGGACCTGTCATGGACCATCAACATAACAGCAATGGCAATGTAGGGGACACCGAGGAAGGCTCAGCTATCCCAGGAACTGCTCACCTACTTCTACAGTTGCACCATAGAGTCAGTCATCACGTATTGCATAACAGCATGGTACTCTAACTGTACCTCAGAGAATAGGAAGACCGTCGAGCGTATCATAAAGATGGCCCAGCGCATCATTGGCACCCAACTCCCATCACACCCGATGCAGAGTGAAGAACATAATCAAAGATAAGACACACCCTGCATACACTTCACACTGCTGCCATCTGGTAAGCACTACATGACTCTGATTGTACACACAATATGCTCAGGAACTGTTTCTATCCCCCCTCCATCAAATTGTTGAACTCCCAGCACTCACATGCCTTTTAACCAACCTCAGGACTCACTAGACTTTTAAACATGCACACACACACACACACACACACACACACACACACACACACACACACACACACACACACACAAATGTTGCCACCAACTGTGCTGGAATGAACTTGACTTGCACAATGATGCACACCCACTTGTCTTTTTATTATTACTTAATGCTGATTTTGCAAAAAATAACTACTGTGCAATATTCAGTGCACTTGTCTTGTAGTGCAATAGCTGTTGTGCAATATTATACACTTTACTGTACTGTATATATTTCTGTAATCACCATTTAGATATCCTCAAACAACATCTTACTTGCACCTTAACTGAATGCATACTTTATATCTTTATTTTAATATCACAGACTTATAACTCATTTAACATTATCACTTATTTTTATTAGACCTGTTTTTTTTCTACACAATATGCTTCTGCTGTTTTTCTCACTATACTTGTATAGTAACAATAAAGGCAGCTATCTATCTATCTACTTGAGTGTACACATTGACAACAAGCTTGGCTGGTCAAAGAACTCTCTGGCCACATACAAGAGGGGTCAATGTAGGCTGTCAGTGTATGCTGTACTTCCTACATAGACTCTGAACTTTTAGAGTTTACCAGTCTGTTGTGGCCAGGGCGATTTTCTTTGCTGAGGTGTGTTGGGGTGGTAGCATGAAAGTGGCGGACATGCAGAGACTGGCTCAGAGGTGGGACAACAAAACTGTGGCTAAAAGGAGAACTTTGAGAGTCTATGGAAACAAACTGTTAACCCGATAGTTAGACACATGATGAAAATATGGTATATTTAAAGGAACCTTGTTTTCTTTCACAGTACAGCTCAGTTTGGCACAACCAGTTTCTTGCGCCCGGAAACATAGATGCAACCTTTAAATTATGGTTGATGGTTGATGGTTCATGGTTGATGTATGTGTTACTTCATTGAGCTCTACCTCGGAAGGGATGTAGCAAATATAGCTGAGGTTTGTGGGATAACAGGCAAAGATTAGGAAACGCTGAAGGAAACATTCAATTTCATTTTGAAAAAATAGGTCTTATTTTGAATTGCATGGTTACAATTTTAAAATTATTATTAAAACCCCAAACTGCATAATGTTTTAAAACAAAAAAAAAATGTTCATCTCTCATTCCATAAATCAATGGACTAAGACAACGTGGTGCAATAACAAAAACTAAAAAATTTGAATATCTTATATTAATAAACACAATGATGTCAAGCTTCCAAAATGGCATTTCTATATATGGTGTTATTAACTGAACTATACACAAAAACAACTGAAAGGCATGAAGTAAAACAGTTCTCAGACTTTTTCTGGTTGATTTCTTATTCTCCGAAGAAGCAGCTCTGGCTGCAATCAAAATCTTGATGTAGGTGAAAAAAACGATGATGATCATAAATAAAAAAAAGACCTGTAAAATAGCAGCACGTGCTTGTGCTTGCCACTCTTCTCCTAACATTACCTCTAAGCTACACACAGCATAGGAGAACAGAGAATGAGAAGGGACCACAGAGAGGTAGGCTGTAACAAAGAACAGTGGAGGTATGGAACTGACAGACCAAATAATAAGAAGTCCATAGAGTCTGGTTCTGCTGGTAGAGATGTCAGCATGTCTTAAAGGCATACATATAGCAACATAGCGCTCCAGACACATTGCCACAAGAGTCAGAGGAGTGCACATGGAAAGCAGAGATACAACTGTACAGAAGATAATACAAGGAATCATTTGGATGCGATATTGGTAAAAGTTCCCAATCAGCAGCATATCAGATAAGATCATGAAAGCTGAATCAACAAATAGGGTCTGTGCAAACAAAACATAGCGAGTGTCCTCCTTGAACACTTCCTTTTTCAGAAAGGTGAATATCATAAGGCAGTTCACATAGAGGAAAATCCCTACCAGCACTTGCATCAGCATCACCTTCTGTATAAAATTAGATAACACCCATGTGTTACTGCTGAAACTACTATTTACAGTGCTTTGCATTTCTGCAAAACATAGGAACAAACAATGTCTTTATGGAGGGTGCTGAAAAAGTGTGCAGTGTGAAGCATCTCTGGTTACACAGCTCATGCATTTATATTGTTTTTAAAAGGCTCTAGGGAGAGAGTAAAAAAACAACTGCTTAGCAACACTGTTGATATCAATGCAGATGATGCACAACTTTATATCTCTGCCAACCCAGTTGATAAACTTTGATTAAATAAGATCAGGGACTGCAAGATATAAAAGACTGGATGTAACATAACTTTCTCTTCCTCAATGCAGATAATACCCTTCTTCTAGGTTTGAAAGCTGCTTGAAACAAACTGTTAGGTCTAATACTTGATCTTCTGGTCCCTCAGCCTCTCCAGCGTCAACTGTAAAGAACCTCGGTATCACCATGGATCCCGATCTTTCATCCGACACACATATAGGTACTGTTACTAAAATAGTTTCCTTCATTTACGGAAAACTGCTAAGTTAAGAAGAGCAGAAAAATTAGTCCATGTCGATTAGTCGATTATTGGGTAACAGCCTCTTGTCAGGCTGCCCAGGAAATTTGACCACATTAGCCCAATATTATCAAGACTTCATTGGCTTCCAATATATTGCATATTCTGCATTTGCTGTATATTTTAGATTGATTGGATGTGATGTGTAGGTGTACATCAAAATGTGAGACAGAAAGCAACTGGTTTCTTGATATTTTTAAAGCAAGGTGTGCATTCAAAGAGTAACTACACCCTAAGACATTTTTGTTTTTATTAACAGCTGAAACATATTGTTAGTTGTGCTTGTGTACCTAACTCTTGTTAGTTTAGCTTGTTTGAAGTTGCTTCTCATCTACTTGTGTATCTTGTTGTGGAGTTAGTTATCTTGAGTAAGCTTAACTTTTTGTGTTACAACTGCTTTCACCTGGTCTGAGTAGATTGCTGGGTGGGTCTACCACAACTATAAAGCCAGGCATGTCTGTTGCGGTCTGATTGTAGCTATCTGTAGCTATCTGATTAGCATTTCTGTATTCTTTCTAACTAGCTAAGAACCAACTTCTGCTCACTACTTTAACGTTTGCCTCTGTCTTTATCATAATTTCTCCAAAAGCTATTCAAACATGCCATTGTCCTAAAAGTTGTGTTTCTCACCAAGATGGCAGTAATCCAAATAACTTTTTGCATCCTTCTCTGTCTTTCCACATAATTTGTGTTGGACTAAAACACGGTCAGTCTTCTGTACAAAAGACAAATTTAATCTGGCCTGGCATCCCTTCACTTATTCCACTTCTTGGATCTTGCTGAAACAAAATCAGCAGCTATCTCCTCTGCTTTTGTTTTCTTCCACTCCCCATATGGACTGAAAGAGGAGGTGACACAGGCCTCACTAGTACAAGTAGAACTTCACTCCTCTCCTGTTTACACCTCAGTATTTCATCTTTTGAATTCCTTTTCACAGCTGTAATATACCAGACTATATCAGTCCTCTGCAGTGTTGGGCACGTATTTTTTAAAAAAGTAATTAGTTTTAGTTACTAGTTACTTCTCACAAATAGTAACTGAGTTAGTAACATCATTATTATAAAAGTAACTAATTACCACGCTAAGTAACTTTACTTAAAAAAAAATTATACTATAAAAAAATATAAAACAGTGTACACTAATCAACACTATTTTATCAAATTCAACATTTGTAGTGCTTATACTTCCAGTTTGCAAAAGCTACCTGTGACTCCTGGCTGTTGGTGTGTGCGTATGTGTGTGTGTGTGAGCACCCGCACTACTCAGCCTCTTATTGGCAAACCTAAGCCAATCATCGTGTTCTCAGACACAGACACATCAATCATCATCACTGGTTCTGTGTCCTGCCCCGGCCCCAAACACACACACACACCAGAGAAAGAGAGAGACGCTGCTCGCATGAAAACCGCTTCAGTGTTCTCAGTTATAGTAACGCGCATTTTATTGTCAGTAACAATAACGGCGGTGTAACAGAGAAACAATCATTTGTTTGATTAGTAGTTACTGAAAAAAGTATCGCCGTTAGTAACGCCGTTTACTTATAGCGCCGTTATTTCCATCACTGGTCCTCTGTTCTAATTCCTTTAGATTTTTCTGCAGCTTTTGATAGTGCCAACCATCAGATCCTCCAGTTTCACTAACCAAAATCAATGGTTCTGCCTTGCAGTGGATCACATACTACCTTGAAGGCATTACTGTCTTCCCCTCAAAGATTTACCACGGGTGTTCCTCAGGGCTTAGTGCTTGACCCTCGACTCCTTTCCTTATACACTCACTCTCTTGGTTTCTCAGAAGGCTTCCAGACCTCTACTACACAGAGTTCAGCAGCGCATCTGGTTTTTAATACGCCAAAATTCTCACACAACACTCTACTCCAATATGGACTCCCTGTGTCTGCTTGCATTAAATTTAAAACTCATGCTTACCTACAAAGCCAAAACTGATCCACTTCAATGTTACCTATCAACAATGAAAAGTAAGGCTAGGTTTACTAGTTTGAGGGACATTTGTTCTTGTAGACTACATAGTGCCCATGTGCATCACTGGATATACCATCTGCCAAATGATGTAAATGTAAATTAAATTTAATTGGCCAGCCTTGTCTAAAATTATTTCCAAACTGTCAAAATGTGAACATTTCCGGGGGTTCTGGTGGTGCACTTTACAGTATGACAGATTACCTGCAATTAATAGTAATTGTCATTTTCATTCAAATACAACATACAGTAGAGCTATTTGAGCTTTGGGATTTAGTACCAATATCTCTCTGGGATTTTTCCTGAACTATAGCAAAAGACATCATGTCTTATTCTCTACTTTATTTTCATTGCCACTGTCTAGTTCAACAATTGTACAAAACATGAATAAATTGACAGTAATCTCCTGCTTTTCTGTAGGGGGTTACGTTCCTGGGCACTGGGGATAGAATGTGCTCATTGTGCTTTGGCACCAAAACCCCTCTGCGTTCTATAGTGGTCCGGTTCCTTCATTTCCCAGTTTACAAAAAAAGGTTCTTCACGCCGCCTAGAGGAAACAGCATGACCGAAGTAAACAAGTAATCTTTAGTCAAGACTATGCAAAACAGACCTGCAGATCAAGAGAAAGTAACACCAGTCAAGAAGGTTCTGAAGTAAAATTAGGATGCAAGTTTTCTTCGAGACAGGTAGCATCACATATGACATTACAACACGAAAATGTGCGAAAACACTTTTTTCCTGTCTTTTTTGGCACTGTAGAAGTGTTCCATTGCCTGGCTAGTACCCCTCATTGCTAAAAGGCGAAATGGCACCTTTCTTGTGTGAGGCACGGTTTACTGCTATGTACCATAGTTCTTTCTGTTTATTGTCTTTTTATTTTTAGGTCAGGGATGCTGCAGGTACTCCATCTCAAACATACTATCAATGCAGTTTCAATATTAAAACATACAGTCACTGATTGCAGAAGATCCCCTCAGACAAAGAAAACAGAGAAGAGAGTTCTGTTTAAACGTTCGGAGACCAAGAGGCAGATGGACTGGCTAAACTGACTGTCTGGCGTCAGCTGTCATCTAGGTTTAACCCTAAGTTCTATAATATCAAGACTGTGTCTGTACCCTGAACTAAACTGAAAAGTAGGAAATTTCAAAAAATGTGCTCAAATAAATTAATCTCTCTCATGCTACCAGTAACCTCAGCAGCATGGATCTAAAATGAAAGGAACTGTTCAACATTAAATTGCTCGCTCCTAATGCTGCTCTTGTCAAGGAATTAATAACTGAATCTTGATACCTTATGCCTTACTGAGACCAGGGGCCTATACTACGAAGTCACGTGAGGCATAACTTCATGATTAACCCATACTACGAAAGGTGAACAGGTTTATCACGATGTATGTTGCTATGGCAGCTTACATAGTGGGCTAATCCTGGTCTGACCAGAATATGTTCTCACTTAACTCGCAATTAAGTGTGAACCCGCCCCCACAAGCCCAGCCTCTACACACACCACTTCTCCTCACGCAATGGCGTACCTGGATGATCCGCTGGACCTCGGTTCACAAATCATGAGGGCCTCTCTCCGCAGGGCAAGGTTCTTTAGAAACCGGCAGAATTCTGCCAAGGGAATTCCTTATGTTTGTCAGCTGATCGGGCCAGAGGTCTCTAATGCCGCTCGCCGGAGCAAGGCCCTCATGATTGAGCAGCCAGTTTGCCTTTCACTGCGCTACTTAGCGTGTGGCCAATTCAAGTATTCCATCAGTGATGCTGAAAATCTGAGCTAGAATACTGTTTGCTATGCAGTTCACAAGGTGGTACTTGCTCTTTCTAAACTGTTGGTTTTGCCTGACCATTTAAGTGTGCTGAAGATTAAAGAAGGGTTTTAAACAATTGCAGGTAATGCACTACTGTAATATAGTACATCTGCATAGGCAAAGTGAGCCTTAAACTGAACACAATGTCCCATAGAACATTCCAAGGATCATAGGAGCCATTGATTACACGCATCCCCATCAGTGCACCTCTGGGAGAGCATGAGGCTGATTATGTGAATTGTAAATCCTTTCACAGCATCAATGTACAGGTATTTTTCTTTTTTAATTGATTTGTTATATGGGGTATTTCACCTTTGTCTAAGGTGGTGATTTGTATTTTGTTAGCGTTATCCTTAATCCATATTGGTTATGATGTTAATGTACTATCCAGCGGGTGTTTCGTATTTCTTCCCCCTTTTTCTGACAAGTTTTGGTACTTTTCTCACCCCATATAGGCTGTTGGTCTACCCTAATGTAAATTATGTCCTTGTGGAACACTGTGGCACATTTTATAATTGAATGTCACACATGAACATGCTTTTGATGTCACAATAGTGGAACGAGCTAATGACTTTTGATCCTTAGATGACATGTGACCACCAGCTCATGCGGACAAGCCTGGACGCACGGTGGCCAGGCTCAGTCCACGACTCCCGCATTTTTAGAGAGTCCACCCTCTCCCAACGATTCGATGAAGGTAATGCAATCGGCATCCTAAAGATTTGTTGACACATCAAATGTGCATGTGACTGTCTCTCTTCATTTGTTCACAGGACATTTTGATGGCCTTCTGCTGGGGGACCGAGGATACCCACACCTCGCTAACCCCTTACGCTGAGCCTCAGACAAGGCTACAAGTGAAATTCAACATAGCTCATGGGAAACGATCTTTGGGATCTTGAAGGCACGTTTTGCCTGAAGGCGTTAAAAAATGAAACCCCAGAGGGCCTGTCAGGTGGTATCAGCACGTGTGGTACTACACAACATTGCCACCATCCGAAGGGAAAATAAAAAGGAAAATTCAGTGATGGCACACACATATGGATGAAATACTGGTGAATGTATGGCAATACCTTCTTTTCATGCTCAAACTTCTCAATTTCAAGCTTGAGCTTTTTAATTTGTAGTTCTTTTTTGATACAGTCCAGCATCAGCATGTGCTTGTAGAGGCGGCACACATTGTCTGTTCCAGCCTACATGGACAAAAAAGGTGAATAGGTATACATACAGTTTGAGTGTGAAAAGTTATTTAAAGCCAAAGCAAGTGTACCCTTTCTGTTCGGGAGGCCCGAGAGGTGGTAACCACAGGAGAGGGGATTGCTGCAACTCCTCCTAAGGGAGAATAATGCAAGTGACTACAAATGTCATTCATAATTGAAAAATATGTACAGGTAAATATGCTGTGTAATGTGTAAAACATATGAGAGATGAAATGTTTCTACCTGGATGTCCGTGTCAGACACAGCAGTCAGTGTTTCCTCATCCTCATGAAAATTAAAGGAGTACATTGGTCATGTCACATCAACAAGGTTCACACTTAGTGAAACATAGTAGTTTGCATACTCACCTATACATGAGGATCACAGGGGGTGTTGGGCTCTGTAGGCAGCTGGAACCGCTCAATATTCTCCTCCTCCACTGAACATAACATGAAATGGAATGTTATAACTGCACAAATTTACACACAGTACAGAATGATTGTGATATTACCCTGCACATAAAGGCTGGACATTCCTTTGCTACCTGGGACTGACTGGATGCCTTCCTCAACCCCATCCATAAAGGGCCTTCCTCTGTTGTTGGCCAATGCCAACTTCTCCTCAGGTGTGAAAGCTTTAAGAGGTGGCCCTCCACCTGTCGCCTTCACACCAGCCTTTTTCTTATTGGCTGTAAAACATCGAAACAAGCTAGAAACTGGAGCACAGACACACTACATCTCACATAATGAGCAGATATATTAATGCATTATCTATTAATACATGAGCCTACCACTTGAAATGATGTTTCTATATTTAGTCTTTATTTGCTGCCAAGTATGCGTCCCACCACTGGTGTGATTGATATTGCTAGAGTTATGGTAAACGGTTCATCTATCTCTGACCAGCAAGTTTCATAAAAACATGAGAATAGCCCAATCTCACAAGAAAGGAGGAAGGGTTTTGACCTGGGAGAACGGGCATCCGTCTTGGGGCAGAAGGGATGGAGAGAAGTGTCAGGCCTTTGTTCTGGAGGTTTGAGGCCTGAGAAGATGGAGAGAAGGGTCAAACCTTTGTTTCTGGAGATTTGAGGTCCGAGAAGATGGAGAGAAGGGTCAGGACTTTGTTCTGGAGGTTCGAGGGAAGTGCGCCATGGTTTGTAGGAGCCGAGAGACTAAGGCCTTTGTTTCTGTTCCTGCTGCTCTCTCAGAGAACTAGTCAATGTTCTGTCCTTTTTATGCTGGCTGGGGGTGACCTCGGACCCCAACCTCTTTCAGCCAATCAGAGACACCCCCGCTTTCCTCAGGTACCTGGGGGGTTGGGGTCACCTCCGTGGCTCCATTCTTTTTCTTTTGATAATAAATTGTTTGGGCTGTTTGTCATAAAGTTCATAACTTTAGAACAGTTCGAGTACTTAGACTTGGCATTTTGATTTGACCACAATTAGTGGTTCATGCAGACACTAAACATGCTATACTTTCAACAAATATTTCACAGATTGTGTCTTGACTTACAAAACCATAAATTTCAATTACAACCATACTTCTGAAAATCAAAACTTCCAATGCCAGAGTATATTGTTGTTACAATACCTTCAAGTAATGCAAGCAATTGCCAACTTTACACGGTCAGAATTCAGTTTCTGTCTGCTGGGTCACACTGCTTATCTAGGAGTTTGATCTCTCAGGAGAGTATCTCCTAGCTGTGGACCTGCAAACTGGAGGGCAATTAGGGCTTTGCCTCTGATCTTTTGGTGATCTTTCGGCCATTTGGTGCTAGGGTCTTTGTAAGGGAGAGGGGTGTTATCTCTGTTCCTCCCAAACAGAGTGCATTGTTCCCTTTAAATATAAAGGTAGGGGGAAGAGGGTGCGAGATTCTTGGGGAGATCCTAAATTAGTTATTGTTAACACAAGATTAAATACTGAGTAACCTCCCAGGAATTGCCTTTTAGCTGGTACTAAATTAATTAAAAGGCCCACTTCTGACATGATATATCTATATACCTCTTTATTTATTTAGAGTATTATATTCATTTTCAGACAATGTTTACATAGTCTAATAAGTAATAAGAACAATGCACAAGTACTTAGGCATTTACTCTGTCTGCAATGCGTTGCCAACAAGCCTGTCTGCTTTTGCTGGCTGCTACAGTGTTTGATTTTGCCTGCAGCACCAATTTCTGCTCCTCGTAACCTTGCATGATGATAAGGCATTCTTCTTCTATGTAGAGTCCTTACAAGATTTCAGCTGTTTTATAGCAAATTTAGCAGTATGCTGCAAAAAATTATAATTATTGGAGATTTTAATATTCACTTTGAAAAAGAACAGAATCCTCTAAAATCTGTGTTTCTTCAATTTTAGATACTGTTGGCTTCACCCAATAAGTAACATTGTTGTGGCCACACGCTTGACTCTTGGTGTTAATGTGAATAACATAGCTGGTTCTTCCTCAGACCACAGTAATCTCTGATCACTACCTCATTACATATGAACTTCATCTTAATCATAACTTAAGTACATCCCCTCGCTTTCGTATTACTCCAATCAGGAAGTTGTGGGTTTGATTTCAAAGACAATTAAGGACCTCTGAGATACCCTAAGCAAGTTACCGTCCCCACACACTGCTCCCCGGGTGCTGTATTCCTGGCTGCCCGCTGCTTCACTTGGTGAATGGGTTAAATTCAGAGGAAGAATTTTGTGCTGTTCACATTGTGTGCAGTGGTGTGGTCACGTATGACAGAATCATCACGTTCACTTTCACTTTTTCACTTTTTCACTTTCAATTACATTGGCCACAGTTCCTACTTTTATTTCTCTCCATGGTGGAGTCATAACTTGTAAACAATGTTTATTTCATGGAATTATTTATTTATATCTCACAGTCTTTTCAACAACGTGAAAACCGCTCACCTCGCCCCGGTTTCCCATTACTTTTGTTCGAGGTGAACTGTTTTCAGCTAATAGCGGTTTTCGTGGGGTCACTGGAAAGGGGTCATCGAGCCCTATCTAACTATCAAGTTTCACATTTAGAGTGCAAGATATATTTTAAGGAAATGTTGGTGAGGGCATATCACAGCACTTAGTTCCACCCCCTGCTAAGGAACGGCCAGTTGTAACTGTCTCTGGCACCCACCAAAGTAAAATATGGTGTCCCACAAGGTTCTGTATTAGGACCTCTTTTATTTACTTTGTGCATGCTGCCTCCACCACGTCGGATTCTCCCAGGTATGAACATCACCCTGACACCTCAGAGGGAGCATCCTGAAGGCACGATTTCGACAGGGCAGGAGTCACGCTGCTTACCCCCAACCCTGGATCACTGGGTCCCACTGCAAAAAAGACATACACCACAGAACCCCACTATTTGCTGCCTGGATCGTAGATATTAGGTCCCCGCTGCTGGGCACACCCCACCCATCCCATGCTCCACTCATCCCTTACGCTGCTCATTTGACACATGCGAAATGAAACAAACAAGTTAGTTCATACTTATGCAAACTGAGCAGAGGATTAACAATATCCAGTCCACAAATACAAGTTCGCAAATTTGTTCTTTATTACAAACGGGAGAGTGGTATTTACACATACAAACAAAAACAAATGAACACTAGCACTAGCAAGTATCCTACCACTAGGCCACGATTGTTGCTGGGACAAAACACTGTGATCGGCGTGTTTTCACATCAATTTCTTTACCTTAAATAACAGCGGAGGTGGTTTTATTGTGTTTTGAGCAAGTATTGGCCAGCTGTGGGGAGCAAGTTTTTGCCACTGCAGTGGTCGGGCACGCCTGAATTCAGCATACATAAAATAAAAGCATATATACAATCCAGTATTTCTTCCTGTGTTGATGTTTGAACATAAGTTTATAGATTTTTTTAATTCTGGTTCATGAAACTTCAGAGTCTTAGCTTTGAAACAACTGCAAACAAAAGTAATTATTTTTGAGCTTTTAAATTTGGGAGCTGCAAAGACCCAAGGTGGCCGGCAAAAGAGGTGACAAGCAACAGGCTAGTGGGTGGGGTCTCGACAGATAAGGGGTGGTTATATGCAAATGTTATGCAAATTGGCAGAGTGGTACATCCTAACTGGACATTTTTAAAGGGATCAAACTGTAAAGAATAAAGCTGGTGATATCTTTTTATGTGAGAGAGATTTTGTGAAAATAACTTCATGAACATGTTGGTATAGCCCATAGACCTATTATAACGACAGTGAGTGTTGCATAACAGGTCCCCTTTAATCATGCCAATACTAAAGAAAAATAATTTGGATCCCAATCTTAAGTGTTTTTAGACCTATCTCAAACCTACCGTTCTTAAGTAAAGTTTTAAAAAAGTAGTTGTTGCACAAATGAACGAATACCTGAATAAAAATAAAATGCAAGATATATTTCAGTCAGAGTTCAAGGTTGGCATCAGCACTGAAACAACTTTAGTGAAATTAGTAAATGATCTCAGAATCAGTGTTGATAAAAACAGGGTTTTGGTTTTGGTTCTTTTAGAATTAAGCTCAGCATTTGAACACAGTAGATCATATCATTCTCTTGAACCGCCTAGAACAGGGGTCACCAATGTGGAGTCCCCAAGGACTACATGAATAGCCAGCAGACCTCTTCTAAAAATAGCACAACTCACCGTGAGCTGAGTCTAACATATCATTTTATCCTTTTGCTATTCATCTTTAATCCCATTTGCATCTATATAGATTTTAAAATAACTATCTTTAAAAAGCATTTAAAACATGTTTATCATACATAAATTTTAGGTAATTTTAGGTCAAATATGTTCCAGTGTATCAAACTGGGAGCTCTTCCCAGTTTCAAAAGTAGCTCTCAGTTTTAAAAAGGTTGGTGACCCCTGGCCTAAAATATTGAGTTGGCCTATCAGGGACGGTTTTAGAATGGTTTGACACGTGCCTGAAAGGGAGAAACAATTTTGTTAATTCAGCTGAGCACTGTACCAGTGATGATACACAAATACAGTAAACCCTCGTTATTCGCGGGGGTTACGTTACATGAGCACCCGCGTATAATGAAAAACCGCGTTGTTGTGTTTTGGTCAAAGAAATGCCTAAAAATGGTAAAAAAGAGAGAGAGAGAGAGAGAGAGAGAGAGAGAGAGAGAGAGACAGACAGAGAGAGAGATCACACGGGTGACAGAGAGAGACAGACAGAGAGAGAGAGACAGAGAGAGAGAAACAGAGAGACGCGCTCTCCGAAAAAGTCACGAACGAGAGAGAGCACGCACGAGAGAGAGATACATACAGAGAGAGAGTGAGTAAGAGAGACCGACAGAGCGAGAGAGAGAGAGTAAGAGAGAGTGAGAGAGGTTTAAAGTTAATGCAAGGGGAGCCAGAAGTACTAAAATGAGTTTTAAAAAAACATATTGCCACGAAAAAAGCAAAAAAAAGCAGAGAATATTTGCAGGTTCCGCGTTGGTTTGAATATTTCCGCATAAAACGATCCATTTCGTTCTCGAAAAAAAAATGCGTGTGACTGGATCCGCGAGTCCCAAACCGCGTAAAACTGGGGGGTTTACTGTATACATTTATGGCATTTAGCTGACGTTTTTATCCAGAGCGACGTACATCAGTGCTCAAGTCCACAACTGTTTCTCAAACCTGTAAAGCAGTTTAAATCTATGTCCACTATTTAACCGAAATACTGCACATTCGGTGCACCTATACAACATCTGTCAAATAATACCACCTAACCAACACAAGTCAAGCAATACCTGAACACCACAAGTTGTGGAATAGTCAAGAGTTAAGACAAGAGTATGGAAGGGTTTTTTGGTTTGTCTTTTTTGTAAAATAAACAAGCAGAATGAGAGACATAGTTAGTCGCCAAGGTGCTCCTTAGGTACATATCTATGGACCCAAAAAACAAGTCCACTGAATAAATTCACAAACCGTTAAGATATTTTTCATTGGATGAATAGCAATTTTTTTAATTAAATGAAGAAAAAACTAAAATTCTTATAATTGGCAATGAATCAATGAAAGGGCATATTTTAAAAGTATTAGGAAACTTAGCTCTACAGTCAAAAGAGGAAATTAGAAATCTGGGTATTATCTTTGACTCCACTTTAAGCTTTAATACACATATAAATAAAATAGTTAAAACAGCTTTCTTCCATTTAAGAAATATATCAAGAGTTAGAAATTTTCTCAAACAGCAGAATGCTGAGAGGCCGTTCCATGCATCCGTCTTTTCACGGTTAGACTACTGTAATGCTTTATTGACTGGTTTATCAAAAAACACCGGTTTTAGCTTAATTACACTGGCTGCAAGGGTCTTTAGGGGCTTTCATGTTGGGGTGTCTTTTGAACTGTAGGAATCTTAGACGCAGCAATACTTTTTTCTACAGGGGAGTTTAATGGAATCCTGCTTGGGGACAGGATGCCTGCCTGCCATACCTTTTAACCCCTTACCCAGATCCTCAAACTGAGGCAGCGAAGGCATGTAACACCGCCCTCAGCAGAACAAGTGCACAAATCAAGATGATCTCTGACCAACAAAAGTCAAGTGTCACGGTGACTCCCGTGAACTCAAGATGTTGAATAAGTCCAGGGAGCAGCCATGTATTAACTTGGAAACTTTATTCAAAAACGAAAACAAAACAGAAACAAAAACCTGGCACAATGGCCGATACAGATATCCAGAATCAGGAATGTGGACGTGGAACGTGGAAGCAGGAAAACATACACACGCATTAGAGACAAATATGACGTTAATGACCCGGCAGAGAATGTGAAAGAAAACAGAACTTAAATACCACACACAGCAGACACAGACAACCAATGAACATTACACACGTGTCACCCTGAGTACTCCTCAGCTGATCCCCCTTTCACCGGCTCGGAGTACTCAGGGCTTCAAAATAAGAGTCCCTTAAACCCACATGGAACAGAAACCCTGCTCCACCTGGTTGAGGCTGCCCGAACCGTGACATTAAGGTTCAACATTCATACACACCACAGTTCTTGTAGACCAACTTTTCATTCTGTAAATTTAGATGCCTTTATCAGGCCAAACCATGCATGCAATGTTGTGTTGTCATATACAATAAGCCGGATGAGGTTCTGTCCCCAGCCAGTTGCAGTGGCTGCAACTACATTTATGAATTTTGTCATCACACTAACATTTTTTCACAAGATACTGTGGAAAATCAGTTTTGTCTTGCTGCCAGGTTCTTCCCTCTCCACTGAGATTGCTTCTGTTGAGATGTAATAGTGAAGGATGGATATTCAAGTAAATTAATAGGCAAGAGGGTCAGAGAAGATCAAACCCGTCAGTAGGATTGTATTTAACAAACTAAAGTCTTTGTAGTCATGGGGTTAAACATAGGCTGAAATGTATGCAAATTAGCACAATTAAAAACAAAATTTTTTTGTGTGTTTACAGAAATTGTTTTATGCTTTTGACATCCAGTAACTAACACTGACATCTTCTGCCAACATTGTATTACATTCCACAAGAGTCCTGCATCCGGCACCAAAACATCAATCAGTCAGGTTGCTGAGCAGCCTGTTAATATCACCACCATTGACGGTTAGACCTTTGCCAGCAGTCCTATAACACATCAAACACCCCCTTTAACGTTCGCTATAGGAGAGTACCAAAAGGAAATCAAATTTTTGTCACTAAACTCACTTCTCCCACCATACTTTTAGGATTCCACTGGCTCCTGCACCACGACCCGCTCACCCAATGGATTTAACAGTGGGGACCGACCTGTCAGGAGCTTTGTCTTAAGACGAAGGCTGGGACATGTTCAAGGGAGTCCGAGGTCTCCGATGTCGACCTGGAGGCCATTCCCGTCCCATGACCTGGCTGAGGTCTTTAATAAGAAGAAGGTGACGGCATTACCTGCTCATTGGCCTTACAACCTGACCATCGATCTTTTACCAGCCATGGCATCGCCCTGCAGCTGACTTTATTCTCTTTCCATGTCAAAGCAGGGGGCCATGGATTAATATATTGCTGGGAGAAAAAAAAGACAGGTCTCTGACCATGTGTCGGGGCCTTATTGGATAATGATAAAGAATAGGCACCTGCTTTCACTCACTAATAGCGCCCTAGACGCTCTATCCGGTGCTTCTGTGTTTACTAAACTGGATCTCCGGAGTGCTTACAACCTGGTGCGCATCAGAGAGGGCTGTGCATGGTTGTCCCCTACCCAAAACACTTAAGCAACTCCGACATTTTCTGGTGTTTGCGAACTTCAATCAAAAGTTCAGCACCTCTTACTTCACTCGCAAAACCAACTCGAACTTCATTTCAACTCACTCCTCAAACTATTCAAGCCTTCCATTGCTTGTGCCTATCCTTCACCCCAGCTCCCATCCTCCTCCATCCGGATCCAGAAAAAATATTTGTTGTCGAGGTTGACACCTCCAATGAGTAGAAGCCATCTTCTCCCAGAAAAGATCCTTGCAGTTTACTTTCCAGACAATTCAACCCCACTTAGCAGCAATACAGTGCTGGGGACCGCAAGCGGCTGGCCATTAAGTGGGCTCTGATTATGATTCAGCAGGTGAAAAAGATGACAGAGAAGTTCAAGTTGGAGGTGAGATTGCATCAAGGATTGGCTGTAAGCCCCTTCTTGCTTGCTTTAGTGATGGACAGGCAGACAGATTATGTTAGACAGGAGTCTCCATGGACTATGACTTCGTGATCTGCAGTGAGAGCAGGGCACAGGTAGAGGAAAGGCTAGAGAGATGGAGATATGTTCTGGCAAAGAGAGGAATAAAGATTTGTTGCAGCAAGTCAGAATACATGTGAGTAAATGAGAGGGGCACAAGTGGACCAGTGATGTTACAGGGAGTAGAAGAAAAGAAGGTAGAGGACTACGGTCCAGAGCAGCGGAGAGGCTGGAAAAGAGGTGAAGAAGTGTGTGCAGACAGGTTAGAATGAATGGAGAAAATTGTCAGGTGTGATGTGTGATAGAAGGGTTTCAGCAAGAATGTAAGGAAAGGTGTAAGAGACGGTGGTGAGACCAGTGATGTTGTTTGGTTTGGAGACGGTGCCAATGAGGAAAAGACAGGAGGCAGAACAGGAGGCTACAGAGCTCAAGATGTTGAGGTTCTCTCTGGGAGTGACGAGGACGGAGAGGCTCAGGAATGAGGACATCAGATGGACAGTTCATGTTAGATTCTTTGGAGATAAAGTCAGGGAGGCCAGACTGAGATGGTTTGGACGTGGAAGATTGTATTCGTCAGGAGCACACCTTGGAGCCCCCTCCGGCAGACACCTCCACCATAAAACTATCTGTCATACATCTTCTGACTAGGGGGCCATAAATCTTTCAGTTTGACAGAAAGTTTGACAGACCATAAATCAGTTTGATTGACAGTTTGACAGAGAGTGCATGATAATTACCACTTGTGTGAGTTTCACATTTTAGACAGCCCAACAGCAAAGAATAAATCCATTTATTTTTTTCTGAATTCAGCTTGGTGCAGTTTATACAAAATTTGATTTTCATGTCTTTTAATTATGTCTGTGGTCATCCAAAGCATGAACTGGAAGACAACACCATCAATTACATTTCACATTCACATTTACAGCATTTATCAGACGCTTTTATCCAATGCGACTTCCATTCCCTAACTACAGGGGACAGTCTCCCTGGAGCAAATTGGTGTTAAGGGTCTTGCTCAGGAACCCACTGGTGGTGTGCTGAAGGTAGGATTCGAACCCATGACCTCTTGGTCTAGATCCAAGAGGTGGTGGCGTAGTATCCTACCCACCACGCCACTACCACCCTATTACAGACTGTGTACCCATAAGAAATGCGTCACCACTACTCTTTTTGGAAGCTGAGTGAACACATCTGTGTAATGCAATGCAGTAATTACTCAGTAATTACAGTAAATCTATCTGTACACACCACAAACGCACATGGTACACTTTTAGTACATATTTATTTTGAATAGAATTTATTTCATGAACATCTAATGCTAAAAAACAAAAAGTCCATGATAAACAGTTTTTGCAAAGCCCCCAGGCAAAAGTCAATTTGTGTTAAATATGTTATCTGTGTTGTTTCTCTTGTTCAGAGCACAGAGGTCATTAAATCAGAATTGTTTGTGTTCCACATTGTCTCTAATGAGCAGCAGACAGTAAATGAACACATCTGTGCAATGCCACACATCACACTGATTGCTTTCCAAACAAATTTCCCACTAATGAGATGCCAAATACAGTCATTGATTTAATAATTAATGATTGTGTTAACTTCTTTGAGAACCTAATGAGCCACAGAGGTTTTCAAGTTACTCTGAGTAAACTTTTTTTTTTTACATAATACACACCGAGGGGATAATTATAATAGCCTATGTAAATCCTCAAGACACAGTTAGTACTCTGTGGAACCAACAGTCTTTTTTCGACTGAATTTTAAATGTTTGCTGTCTGGAAACAGTATTTAGTATTATTTATTATTGTTAAAAGAAAAAAAGATTTTCAACTGGCTCTGAATCTTAATGCTTCTGCATACCAAGACATTTTGGACAATGTCATGCTTTGTGAACACAATTTGAAGAAAACCCTTTTTCTAATTTAGCATGACTTTGCCCCAGTGCACAAAGCAAGGTCCATAAAGACATGGTTGTATGAGTTCGGTGTGGAAGAATTTGACAGACGTGAACAGAGCCCTGACCTAAACCACATCGAACACCTTTGGGATGAACTGGAAAGGAGTTTGCAGGCCAGGCCTTCTCGTCCAACATCAGTCCCTGACCTCATAAATACTCTACAGAATGAAAGCGCACAGATTCACACAGAAACACTACAAAACCTTGTGGAAACTCTTTCAATAACAGTGGATGTTGTGTCAATTTAATTGAAATTATTTAAATGCTAGGGCTGGGAAAGTTAATGCGTTATTATCGCGTTAATGCATTATTTACTTAATGCTGACAATTATTTTGTCGCGCATTAACGCAGGTTTTTAAAATCATTTTATTTTGAAAGTCTGCGCTTTCACCGAAGTAACGCGAGCAGCGGCGGACTGGGACTTTCTTTACCAGGTTGGGTTTTCGCATCTCGGTGCATCTTGGGCCTTTTTGCCGAACGCACAGATTGCCAGTGCTGAACTATGGACAAAAGTAATGGGACATCTGACCCCCGCAAAAACCAGTCGACACGTACGGCGCTCCCATTACTTTTGTCCATATAAGA
>JBBJLR010118827.1:0-19769 GCA_037577145.1 Brachypetersius gabonensis | reverse complement strand
TATATAATACATGTTTATATTAATGAACATGTATTATTATTGATAATATTAATCTCAGGAATACAGTTAATTCTGATGTAGGTACATTTATCTGCATTGCTAATAGTGACATAAATATTCATTCAAATTGATTAATTCAAACACAAGCACATCATATTAAACTACTTCAAAGTAATGGTGGACACAAGATTTTGACATATAACTGTAAGAAAAAATATTTAATTTAGTGTTTGGTATGTAGTAGCAAACACTAGACTGTTGACTTTTGATTGTTCACCTCACTGAGGTAATGTCTGAAGCTCAGACTAATGTTACACTGGGGTTGTGGCAGTGCTAATTGTTCAAGTCCCTTTAAGTCAAACTGCCCTGGCTGGTGTTATTATTTATCCTAACCCTCCTGCTTAGAGAAACCAGAAAAGATGCAAATGATAAGATAAGATGCTTTACTTTGAGGAAAAAGTGAGTACTTGCATACTGTCTCCTATGAATGACTTTCTACTTGCTAAAACCACATCCTTCCAGGTATTTAATCTGCAGTTATGTTTAGATTAAATCTGTTAAAGTCTGGTTTGTGAAAGAAAGAAAGAAATAAGAAAGTAAGAAAGATAAATAAAGTCAATAAGTGAATAAATACATCAGTATGTCAATTAGTCAGTAAGTCAATAAGAAAGTAAGCAAGTAAGTAAATACGTAAGTCAATAAGCCGGCAAAAAAGCAAGCAAGTCAATAAGTTAGTAAGTATGCAAGTAAGTCAATAAATTAGCAAGTACCTCAATAAGTAAGTCAATATGTCAATAAGTAAGAAAGTCTGTTGAAGGAAAATGAAAACTCCCTAATCTCGTACAATTAATTCGGATGTGAATACATTTACGTATTAAATACTTGGAACTGTCTTTTGTTATTTATCATAAATATCCATTTTGAAGAAAAAAACAATTCGAAGCCAAGTGGAGCTGTGATGTGAGTTGAGCTGTGACACCAGTGTTTCAGATCCAAATGAGCAACTACATCCTTCCTTCCTTTGAAGTCATGAGCTGAACTGGCTTGATTTAATCTTCTAAATGTGCTGACAAAAAATAATTAAGGTTTTTTTTTAAGTAAATGAATTTGTTAAACAATAAAACAATATGTTGAGCTTTCTCTCTCTCTCTCTCTCTCTCTCTCTCTCTCTCTCTCTCTCTCTCTCTCTCTCTCTCTCTCTCTCTCTCTCTCAATGTGACCAGTTGGATGGCCACAATGTAATCAGTTGAATGTCTATTTTTATAGTGTACATCCTAAATATGCCCCCAAATATGCTCCCAGAACACTTTAATTTAATTTCAAACTCAGTTTAATGCATCACCCTTAAAGAAAATGTAAAAGTGAATAAATAATCAGAATCAGAAAACTTTATTGCTTAAAAACTGTTAGCATTAGCGGTTAGCATTATCAGCGTGCAAAGACTCATACACAAAAGAAATGTGGAAATAACTCTCTCTACCGCATGTTTAGACAGGGCACCGCTAACTAATACTAAATAAACTGGGATAACTGTTGAAAATGGGGGGTGGGGGCTAGAATACTAAAAATACAAAGAGAAGACACAGAGCAGTCATGCTACATGCTGCAGCAGGCTTCTTCTTTTCAGTGTATTCTGCCTCCAATACAGTTTGGTTCTCAGAAATGCTGATCTGCGTAAAACTGAGGGTGTACTGTATTTCCTTTAAAATTATGCTTTAAAGAACAATATTTTCATTTAGGAACTGAAAACTAAGGCAAAAATATTGTCCCTTATTGTCTCTTATTTGTCTTTAAAGATATAGTTTTAAAGTAAGGCTTTACTTTGTTTTCACATGTCCACACATGTGAACAACAGCCTCGGCAGAGACCCTTTAACCAAAGTGATGGAAATGGCAGTTTCCTGCACAGCATACAACACTAACAAACGTAATTACCATGTCAGGCAGGGTATAATGTTATGTGTGGTCAGGCATGAATGAATAATTTTGCAACACAGGAGCTTTGGAAATCAAACCTGCAGCCAACACATCAGCCCCTATCATTGAGAGCACATTACCTGCCTGTAATTACAGATTACAGCCGTGTTGCATGTGGAACGTAGCTGGTGCTAAAAGGATACTTGTTCAGTTTAGTAGTAAAGAGTGTTTTCTTGCCTGCTGTAGATGTTTATACATGAAGGTTTTCATGTGCAGTTTTTTCAAATGCTCTTTAGCAGTTTAAAATAGACAGTTTGAAAGGGAATAACTTTTAAAAGTTTGACAAATTCAAATGTAAAAAACAAATTTACACAATATAGTGGAAACATGTTTTTAGACATTTGACAAATTAACTTAAAATATAAAAAGCAATTTCAATAAGAGAATACTGTAGCAAACATCATTCTGCATTATTGTTTAAGTGCAAATTTTTCGCAATAATATTTTAAAATGAAAAAATATAGAGATTTTCTCCTGTGCTGTTTGTTTTAAGTGTGAATGACACTCTCCACTATCATTTTTAAAACTGCTTTTTAAGTTTAAATGACACGTATTTTTAAACTATGTTTTGAAGATCCAATAAATTTTGCACTATAATATTATTATTACTATTTTTGAATGATATTCTTCCATATAATCTTCCCTGTAACTGATTTTTTAAACTGATTTTTCATTTGAATGCTATAAAATATTATTAAACTTTTTTTTGTCTGACTGACCTTCTCCACTGTATTTTTAAAGTTTGAATGACATTCATTCATTTGTTTCATTCGAATGGAAGTTTGAATGACATCCTCCATGAAAATACATATTTCGAAATTTCTTTGTATAAGTTTGAATGCTGGCCTCTGCTGTTTTCTACACTGCTTTTGTTTTTTTTTGGTTTTATTGATTGAATGGGATTGTCCATTATAATTTGTTTGACCTTTTTTGTGTTTAAATGACATTCTTCACAATATTTTTCTGCAGAGGACAAATTCTGAAAAAAAAAAAAAAGATTCAAATTCTCCAGTCCATTTTGTCTAAAAGCCTGAATATTTTAAATTACATGTTTATTTTTTAAGTTACGGAATCGGCCCTCTCACTCCCATTATACTGTCTGCTGGCTGGACTAGAAATAGAAGCGTAATTAGTTTGCAGAAATGGGCAGTAAACCAGCGACACGGGCAAGGTAAGTGAAAATGCCCCAGGCTTCTGACAGGTTTCTCTGTGTCGGCCCCCGAGTGGCTGTGTGATGGAGTGTGACTCACTGGAGTTCCAGAATGACACACTGACTTCCACTGGAGCGGCTAATGGACTGACGGTGGTCAGGCTGTGAAGACCATGAGTCACGAGTCCTGACCTTCTGCGGGTCGGCCGAACTGATCTCAAAACGGTTTTACACTCGCGTAATTAGGGCCGACCCTCCTTCAGGTCAGCCAGGCTCATTAGAAATAGGTGCTGTGGTCTTTAGTGATACAACAATTGATTAAAAACACAAATCACGTGCAATAAAAAAGGCCACTGTCCAAAATCCACATCATATCAGATGCTAAAAAAATCTTTTTGTACAACTGTATTGACTTTTACTGCACGAAAACTCCACATTTGTAAAACTCTTTATACTCAAATTGTATTACAGATCCAAACAAGAACTCCTATCACTTGTAAGCTACAACACTGCACAAAAGTCTCAGTGTAGTGATGAGATGGGGAAGGAGTCAATCACAGTTAAGGGTTCAACGGGATAAAGAGAGTTTGTATTCAAAACCAGAACAAGATCGGTCGTCTGCAAGCCGTGATGACAGATCCAAATTCACAATGGTTAATACACACTGTAGACAAAAGTATTGGGAGGCATGACCTTTATACTAAATAGGACTTAAATGACATTCCATAATAGAGAGACTTTAATATGGAGTTGGTCCCCCTTTGCAGCTCTAACAGCTTTCACTCTTTTTGGAAGTTCTGTGGGAATTTGTGTCCATTTATTCTGTAGAGCATTTATGAGGCCACTGATGTTTGATGAGAAGCCCTGGCTCACAATCTCCATTCCAGTTCATCCCAAAGGTGTTGGATGGGGTTGAGGTCAGGGCTCTGTGTGGAACAGTCAAGTTCTTTCACACTGAACACCTCCAGCATGTCTTTATGGAGCTTGCTTTGCGCACAGTCATGCTGGAATAGAAAAGGTTCTTCACCAAACTGTGTCCACAAAGTTGTAGGCATGCCGTTGTCCAAAATGTCTTGGTTTAGTAGTATAGTGTAGGTTAAGCCATTTATCTGTGTAGTATGTATATATAGGTTGTAAAATAATATAAGAATTACAGTAAATAGGAATTAAAAAACAAATGAAATGTTGGGAAAGCTAAACCATTTTCCCCATTAAGTTCTCAGAACAAAGTTCGCCAAAGTTCTATACTATTTCCAAAGGAAGAATAGCATTTACATCCCATACCAACAAATCAGGTGTGCTGCTGGTGGAACTGAATCAATTTATGCAGTGGCTGCTCGTCCAGAACCAAACCTATGTTCTTCCAACTGTACTTAACTGACCAAAAGGTTTTAGTGAATACAACGGAATTTTGTTAATAATGTTAGCTGTATGTATTCTAAAGTCATGTAATATTTATTATCTGGCAAAAACATACTTACTGCCAAGAAAACTAGCTTCTGACTTTTGTGCAGTACATTAGCCCAATAGCTCTAGGGCAAAATGTGAAAAAAGCTAACAAAGGATACTAAACATATCTTGGATGATTGACTTAATTTGTGGACAAACGTCTCCAAAAATGTGAACAGTCCAGCCGGCCAGCTTGAAAAACAGTACTTAGGCATAATTATAATAGAAGTATGTTTTGACTCTCCAGGCTTGAAGACCTTGTCATTAAAGCAATCCACTGTAAATTGGAGCTTTATGGGTTTGGGCAGATATAATATTCCTCTCTGACGCTCATAATCCAGAGCAGAGGGGTGTTGAGAAAGCAGGGTGTGTTGTTTTGGTGAAGTATTTTTCTGTTTTTTTACCTTAGCTCTTGGAAGTTATTGTAAATATGTCCATTATTCTCTTTCTTGTCTTCTTATCATGTCATACCTTGTTCCACTTCTCCTGTCACAGAGGAAGTCCAGGGTCGTGGACTGAAAATCCCAAAAATGAGTCATTTTCCGACATTTTCAACCTAATCTCTCGCTGCATCACCTGCACTATGGTCAATTTTAGAGCAAAATAAAACCAGATGAATTGAAGCAAACTTCTAATAAAAAGCCAGTTGAGTGTTGCTTCAGCATTTGAACATGATGCTTTTATCAAAAGTGACTTCCATTTCCTAACTACAGGGGTCAGTCTCCCTAGAGCAACTTGGGGTTAAGGGTCTTGCTCAGGAACCCAGCTGAGGTGCTGAAGGTAGGATTCGAACCCATGACCTCTTGGTCCGGCAGCAAGTATCCTACCCACTGAGCTCCCTCCACCCATACCTGAACCCCATTATCTTCAGGAATAAATGCCCTTTTCTTAGCTCAAAGAAAATTAGCGTCTATGGAATTCAGCCATGTGCTCCAGAACTGTCGGGCTGAGATGAGTTGGATTACTTTAATGGGACAAGGAGAAAGTCAGGGTGAGGAACTTGCACTTTATGCCATGCAGCAGCTTAAAACCACTGTGACAGGCTTTATTTGCTTCAGGTATGGTCTGTTCATTACTTTCAGTAATTCAGCATTATTTTCCTTAATGCAGGGTTCACATGATTTCCCCAGAGTGAACACAGTCTCCAGGATTCCTCATCAGCATCCAGTCCCTGCATGTTTTGGGATGCTTGACACCAACGAGAACTTTAATGATACGGCTCTGATGTTGGACGAGAAGGTCTGGCTCACAAGCTCCGTTCCAGTTCATCCCAAAGGTGCTGGATGTGGTTGAGGTCAGGGCTCTGGGTGGATCATCATCTTTTCATGCACAGTTTCTGTTCACATTTCTATTCTATGTCATTTGTTACATGTTTATCTATCCACTTCTGTTTTATTTTCAACCAACTGGTAAAAAAACACAAAATGTGATATCTGTGAACTACTGAAGGGCCCATTTCCTGTGTTGTTCTTGTAAAATATTTTCGTGAGGTCAGTGCATCAAATTTGTGTGAGTAACTGATACACACCAGAAGAATGAAAAAATATTTGATTGTCAAGTTTTTTTTTTTAAATTAAGACTGAAGTTATTACAAGAAAAATAATCCTCTAATGATATTTATGGCAATTTGTTGATGCGGTTATGTTTCTGGATGTTAATGTTATTAAAACTTTATTTCACGTTACATTTAATATAACTGCATATTTGATCTCTCTCAGTCATTAGGAAATCATCACCATTTCCTCCTCATCATCCGCGCGTGTGTGTGTGTGTGTGTGTCTGTGTGTGTGTCTGTGTGTGAGAGAGAGTGTGTGTGAGTGTGTGTGTGTGTAGTTGGGACTAATTTGTAACTGTAATTGCCTCTGGCACGTGTACGAATGCGTATTTATACACATGCATACACACGCACGCACACGCACAAAATTATTATTATAGCAATGGTCACGCTTTTCTCCTAGCATTACAAGAAGAGTCACATTTCAGAGAGCTTTGAGTAAAAGCAAGAGTTATAGCGTGTTCTTACTACTTTCATTTTTATCGCTCTCTTCGGCTTAGAAACCAGAACAGATCAGATTAGCCGCAGCAGCTGTACAGAGAGACAGATAAAGGTGTGCCTGCAGAAGAAAAGTTTTGTGAAGGTGTTTTTATCTGCAGTGCGTGTGAGTTTTGCGGTTTGAGTATGAGTGTGCACACGTGCAGTAGCGGTGGGTAGAAGGTGGTGAGTGAGAGACGTGGGGGAGAAAGAAGTATGTGTGTGTGTGTGTGTGTGTGTGTGTGTGTGTGTGTGTGAGGGGGTGTTAGTAATTTTCCGGGCTGAACATTAGCAGGTTAATCCCGTCGACTAAATGGAAAGCTCTTTCTTGCCGAGAATTCTGGGAGTTGTAGAGCCGCGGGGTCTGCGCAGGCCGTGCCAGTGTCAGATCACCGTGGCAACACTTTCTCCACTCTCTGCCACCGAGCTACACACACACACACACACACACACACACACACACACACACACACACACACTCCCCTGTTAACTTTCATATACACATTCTCTCTCTTTCTCTCTCTCTCTCTCTCTCTCTCTGTCTCTCTCTCTCTGTGTCTCTCTCTCTATATATATATATTTCTTCCTCTCTGTCTCTCTGTCTCTCTCTCTCTCTCTCACACACACACACACTCACACCTTTCATGACCTTTTACACACACATTGAGACACATAGGCAAAAACACACCCAAACAAATTGTACCTGTTAACCTTAATGCACATATTCACACACACGTGTGCGTGCGGTTTGTTTGCTGAATTTATCTTCAATCAGCGAATAAATGAAAACGAGTCAAAAAGTGTCATATTTAGTGTTAGAGGATTTATTACATTTTCGTCATATTGAAAATGAATGTTTAATTTGACCAGGTATGGGCACCTTTTGTACTCTGTGTGTGACTGGGTGGAACAGGCGGTCTTTCATGAGCGATTTAGACTGCGCTCGCTCTGTGGAAATCATGTGACTTTCCTGTTCAGGTTGACGTGTTCACACAATGAAAATGAGATTGTGACAATTTTGTCCACTCTTATAGCTAGAATGCAATGCACCGCTTTATAAAAACGAACACATTTGATCAAATGAACGTGATTATTTGAAGTGTTTCACAGCTCTGAGTTTGCACTGCTTTCAAGGTAATCAATCCCTGAGTAGTCAGCCTTGAGAGGGCATAAGCCTGGAAACGTTAGGGGTTAAAATATCAGCATTACTGTAAATAAAGCAAAACAGAGCTTTACCTAGCCTGAAAAAAACCTGCAAAACCACTAAACAAAAACTACGTGCAGGATGCACAGACACTCACACACACACACACACACACACACACACACACTGCACACACACAGGCATTACTCACACTCTAACCTTCACTTCACTTGCTCCTGTGGGTGATCCCCCCTCCAACCGACCTGCTGAGGGTGTTTTCAGGCCAGTGCCTGGGTAATTACAATGAGCTCATACAGGGGGTGGCTGCTTGTACGTGTGTATGTGTCTATGTGTGTGTGTGTGTGTGTGTGTGTGTGTGTGTGTGTGTGTGTAACAAGGGACACAGCTCTGTGTGTGATAATCTAAGCACAAGCAAACAATTAATGAAAATTGCAGCCTTTATTCAAATGAAATGATTTTGATAAGATTTGTAATTCGTGCTTTCCTTGTTTATAATGATTATAACTGACAGAATTAACAAAAGCAGCCATTACAGGCAATGCTTGTTGAAGTACACTTTTATAAACTGGCTCATATCAATTTGATGGAAGGGCTTATGTAGCGTTAGGAATGCTGTCCTTCAGTAAAGTGTTACTCATTATCTACGATTATTGCACACATTATTATCTGAGACGACCAGATCCGTTTCTTTTTGAAGTTCAAGCCCCAAGTTAATTTGTACGGTGTTCAGTAAATCAGTTCATCTGGATGGCCCTAATTTGCACAGTACAGTTACTGTAAAAGTGGATCTCGCTGTACAGTGTGGGCCAAATAACACTTGCGTTTGTGGGTTTTGACCCTGTTGAAAAGAGCTTCAAAGCATCTTCAAAGAGCCTTCAGACCCGAACAGTCAGCTATGAATCAGCTGTGGGTTGTTAAAAAGAAAACATATTAAAAAGAAAGTGAACCCACGTCACAGCTTTACTAGAAAAATCATTACAAATCCTTCCTGATTAGCCGCTGCGGCTGACTGCTAATTGGGCTAAATGTGTGTAGGCAAGGCGAGGTGATGACATTCCTAGTAGTGAATCATTTCTGGTCAGTTGCTGAAACCCAATAAGCATTTACTAGAATTTCACCTTTTTGCCTTTTCTCTTGAACTCTTAGTCATGCCTCCTAACAGACAGAGCACTGTGCTCCATGTCCAAACAGATGAGTAAGTTAGTTGAATGTGATTCGAAAGGATGTTGTATTTAAGACTAAAATGTGCACAGCAGGTTTGTGGCTGGATTCTAAACTTTGAAAACATGATAAAGTAACATGGTCATATTTGTAAGCATTTTTGTTGTATTTTACATAGTAGTATATTCATTTTTTCTGAATAACATGAGTTTAAAAGCAATTTAAGTAATTATGTACTGCTTGACATGAGTGGTGGTACTGAAAAAGAAAATAAGGGCATCATTATATAAGTAATAGCTCTTAATTGGCTTCTTACTAGTTCCAATAGAATACTTCATTTGAGTAAATACAGACACAAGCTGTTCATGAATCATCACATTACGCTTTTTAAAGGCGCTATTTAATCCTTGTGCATGTTTCATTAGGTCCTTAAGTAGGCAAAGTATTTTTACAGTACCTTATTCCAAGAATGTGGAGTATTTTTGGTGTATTTTTTTATTGTAGGTATTTTCATGAAAGACATTTTATACTTGATTATACTTTGATATTTAATAATCAGGTTTGACCTGATGTTGGATAAGCACTTCCTTTTTGTTGCATAGTGTGTGTGTGTCTGTGTGTGTGTGTGTGTGTGTGTGTGTGTGTGTGTGTGTGTGTAAAGACCCCAGGGTTTGCCCCTCCTCTCAAGAACTGCGTGGTTTTTTTCAGCGGGGTGTGCCCTCTAGGAATGAGGCCAAATGACCTCATCAACCAGAGCCTGCGTCTGCCGCTATGCACTGTGGGACACCTACATAGCTATGGTCTCTACTGCAGCCAGCGGGTGTCGTCACAACACCTCACCCATGCTAACACTGCGCAGTACACGCAGCTCCCAAGTTTATCCAAGCTTCTTTAACTCTAGAGGTCCTGGAGTGGCATCATTACATAAGTGTGTTACAATTGTAATCATTCATGTATAATGAGGTGTTCAAGCAGCAAATCATTCATGTATCAAGAGAACCTTTAGGGATGAAAGCAAGCAAGCATGCGGTTGTTGTAGCTAGCAGTTTAAGACAAAAGCTGGCACGCTCTTAAAAAAAGGTACTAAATGCTCACTAGGATGGTAACTTTTAGATAGTGAACAATCGCATACAGCACCATAACTGTATCTTATTCTGGTTTTGGATGCACTGATACTTTACACTGTTGTTTGACTCTACATCCCACCCATTCTGTACCGGCCGGTTTGAGTTTGCACCTGTCAGAACACTGACAAAACTGTTGATACATTTAAAATGCTCATTTTCACCTGTCCTTAATTAGCGTTCTGTAAAATTACAAACACAATAAGACAATATCATTGACCTATAAAGCATTTAAACAATGTATGTTTATTCACATGTTACAATTGAAATTATGCATATATAATGGTGTCCAAGCAGAAAGAAAACCCTTATAGATGAAAGCAAGCAGGCACACGGTTATTGCAGCTAGAGGTTAAAGACAAAAAAACGCTTAAAAAAAGGTACTAAATGGTCACTGGGGTGGTAAAGTAAAGGGTAACTTTTAGTTAGCGAACAATTGTATATGGCACCATAACTGTATCATATTCTGGTTTTGGATGCACTGATTTTGTTGTTTGACTCTACACCCCCCACCCCCCCAACCACACACACACACTTGTTAGATGCTTTCAATTTCGGCTACTAGGTAGTTTCAGTAGGAAAAACTCTAAAATGTGCAGGACAGGATCCCTCCAAAACAAGGGTATGAGGGAATGAGATGCACAACTTAGACAGTTCTGGCCTCCGTGTTTTTATTATTATTTGTATATTTACCAAGGTCCTATGTGGTGCAGGTTTGGAGTCAGTTAAATCACACAGAAGGGCCATAAGGACCATTGTGTTATGTCTGAATGTACCTTGACCTCATTTATACCCTGGGGGACAACAGCAAGACAATAAGTTCTTTTCTACTTACGACATTGTGTGAAAGTCTTAGGTACTCAAGACCATAAAATTTCATTTTCAAGTATCAGTTTTTCAAACAATTTCCTAACTTCTCCTCAAAGAAGTCCACGATTATTTGTACTTACAGTACTTACATATCTGGTTTGGCTCAGGCCGTGTTAAAATTTAAGTTAAATCATGTGTGGAGAAGGAGAGGATCTGGAATCTGGAATTAACCTTTATATGACTTTGTAAAAAAAAAGAAGTACTTTATACAAAAAAACCTTTGAACAAAATGTTTCGATGAAAGACAAGTGAGAAACAATGACACATGCTTTCATCAATGGCAAAAACCATGACTGTTTAACATAAACAGTGCTGAGTACACCCTAAAACCATGAAACCATCTCCAGACCAAATGCACACGCACTGTACAAGTCAAACAGTTTCAGGAGTAATGAAACTTCCGAAACACAGTCATTACCGCACCCCAGCTAATCGAATTACCTGTCAGTTTCCTGTTAACTGTACACTTTTCTGTTCCACCATTGACTTATAAAAGCCTCCCTCCCTCCTCAGACAAGTGCTGACTTAAGCTGAGTGCACCGGCATCACTTTTTGTAACAAGTGTCTCTTGTTTTCCATTACACTGTTTGTTTTGTGTCATTAATTTAATAATTATTTTATTAACCCTTATAATCACGCATGAACACACTGCAGCACAATGTGAACCAAAATCCTTTCTCTGCATTTAACCCATTCACCAAGTGAAGCCCCGGGGAGCAGTGTGTGGGGACGGTACCTTGCTCAAGGGTACCTCAGTGGTGACACAAGCAGGTGGGATTCAAACCCACAACCTTCAGATTGCAGGTGCGACGCCCTAACCACTAGGCCATGTGAGGAAGTCTCTTGCTCAAGAGTACCTCGGTGTTGCCACTGGCTGTTCTGGGATTTGAATCCATAACCTTCCGATCACACGGACAACTCCCTAACCACCAGGCCACCAGCTGCCTCTGCCCCCGAGTTCTCAACATCCCTGTAAATTACCAGTAAGGGTGTGGAACATTTCACTTTGTGTTAAAGGAACTGCCCGCTGGCTTCTATTTAGTGGGTTTGAGTCATTGGGTTTCCTGTTCCTTTTAAAATAAAGGGGAAAAACCATTGAAATCATTGTTTTGGGGTGTTGACTGTACACTGCAGATGCAGCAGACAGAGATTTGCTTGGGAAACACTGGGGTATTCCTTTAATGTAATTATGTTAATGCTAGTATAACGTGATTGCACTCACACTAACCATCCACAACTGCTACCCTTTAGGCTGAAGCCCATCTTTTGTTTCACAGTTTGTGTTAAGCCTTATTTATCAGCAAAGTGTCTGTCATACATTTTTTACATGACCTCTCAGTGATGAAGCTCTCGCATCCGGTCCCTAGTTTCTAGCGGGTTGCATTTTCAACCTATTCAGATATTTGCATCACATTATGTGATCAAATGAAAAGTTGGTTATATTGTTAATATAAAGCAACTCTTTGTAACCTCAACCTTAATCAGCCTGTGGGATCTTGCTTTTCTGACTGACTTTTTTTTTTCTCAGCATAGGGAAGACAGACCTTCTACCACCAATTCATGATTTGAGAAGTGTTTAAAATGCATTTCTGCTTGGAGGCCAAATAGGACAAGTAGCAAAATCATGGGGATGCAGGATGAGTTCGGTTTGGAAGAACTTGACTGGCCCGCACAGAGCCCTGACCTCAACACCATCCCACATCTTTAGGATTAACTGGAACAGAGATTGTGAGCCAGGTCTTCTCGTCCAATATCAGTGCCTGATCTCATTAATTCTTTATAGCAGAGTTCCCCAACCCCTGAGTCATTTGTTACCGGGCCAAACAGAGTCTGAAAGATCTTTTATTTTGAAAAGAAAAACCAAAAATGCTCATCTTGGTTACGTGATACGGTGCATCTAAAATTGAACCTGCAATGTATCAAAATAAGTAAAAGACAAACGCGCTTTGTTTTGGATCTATACTGGTCCGTAAAAATATTGTTTTACATGAAATTGGTCTGTGGCGCAAAAAAGGTTGGGGACCAATGCTCTACAGGATGAATGGGCACAAATTCCCACAAATTCCCACAGAAACCCTTCAAAATCTCATGAAAAGCCTTATAAGAAGAGTGGAAGAGCTGCAAAGGGGGGACCAACTCCATATTAAAGCCTTTGTGGCAGCTGGAGGCCTAGTGGTTAGGGTGTTCGCCCTGTGATCAGGAAGTTGTGGGTTTGATTCTCAAGACTGCTAAGCACCTCTGAGGTACCCCCCACACGTTGTTCCCTGGACACTATGCTCCTGGCTGCCCCCTGCTTCACTTTGGTGAATGGGTTAAATGCAGAGGAAGAATTTCGTGCTGCTCACACTGTGTGCTGTGGTGTTTACGTATGAATGGTATGTGTAAATGCATGTGAATGGTCACTTTCACATGCATTTAGATGCAATGTCATTAACGTCCCTGTTGGTGTAATAGTCAGGTGCCCCAATACTTTTGTCCACAACGTAGTTCAGTTATTTTAGTATTTCTTAGTACTAGCAGACAGTGGTTTGAGTCCACCTGCTATACCAGTAAGAGTCCTTAAGAGTCAGTTAAGAATCTATCAATCATCTAGTTCCTCTTCAGTGGTCAGTTTCTGACCACTGATACACTCTTGGTAACCTAAGACTGACATGTGTAAAATCCCAGCGACGCCCCAGTGACTGCAACACCACGTATCAGTGTCACTGCTTTCCTGAAAACAGTCAACACCCAAGCATTATCTATCTTGTGGTCAGACACTGACCAATAAGTAGCCACTATAAATGATTCAGAAAGTCCTGCGGTACTGAGAGGGAGGGAACGTTGAAGTAGGTTAATCAGCCTTATCAGTCAACGGCCAACTGACAAGATTTCCCAGTTTGTCAGAAATATCAGTTTTGCTCGTTTGATTTTTGTCAGTGGTGTGATTCATGATTGAGTGTTCTCTGGTATCTCAGACCTGTACCTGTTTTTAACTCCTAGTCAGCCCAGCCCCAGATACAGAGGCTTTCTCCAATACTCCTGGTCTTCTGAGAACATGGGAGTCAACCCATACAGTTGAATAATTCTTCCTGCTTTCCTTGAATATTAATTCATCTGCATCCATAGTCATCTTTGTGATGCAAAGTTGAACTCCCGCTTAGCCATGAATGTAGACGAGCAAGAGAAATTTACCATGAATCTCCAGAACTAAGACGTGGATGAGACTAGTGTGCCTTATATTCATGTCTCCTAATTATATCTGTGTTTATATCTCTAATGACTAACACAAAGGAGTCTCAAATCTGATTAGCTGAGCCATGTTGCTCGGCAGAAAATGTATCGTATTATTAAAATAATTATTAATCAACTCTTATTAACTTATTCATGAATTGGTTGTTGTACATTGGTTGGATAACAACATAAATTGTGGATATTTCATTAAAATACAAGCCAGTCATGCCTGAATGTTATATTGACTTTACTCTGCTTTGCATCAGCACTGTAAAACACGGCCTCGCGACTGGATCACTGTGGAAACCTATGGACAACTGTGGAAACTGGACAAGCTATGTGCTCACCCTGCCCATTAATTTTAAACAGCCTAATATCCGGATGTTGATGTCACAGGTTTGCCTATTTCAGTCAGCGATAAACGTAAGCTACTCATTTTAATCTTTTTAGATTAATAAGTTAAGAAATTAACATTTAATGGGTTATTGAATGTTTGTTTCATCCCCCCATCACATGCTGCTATCTCCTTTTATTCATAACCACTTGCACTAATGATGTTATTTCATTATATCTGCCATAGTTATTTGTTACTTTGTTAGCGTTATTTTTATATTACATTTTCACTATTACTACTGTTCTGTTTTTTTTTTTTTTTTTTTATTGTGTATCTTTATTTCCTATTGTCACATGTTTAGGACAAAAGAATTTCCCTCAGGATAAATAGTTCTTTCTTATCTTATTTTATCTTATCTTAATTTTAACATGTGAATGTTTTGTGTCCAATTACTGGGGCCCCTTTTCTTCTGCCGTGAGACCCCCTGCAGTGCCTCTCTTGACATTGAATGCCATGACAAATGATCATACCTCTTTACAGGTTACTGCGTGAAACTTTGGCATTAGCATAGAAACAGTTGCTAAGTTAGCCTAACTAGTTATATTAGACTGAGAGTTTATTGTGTTAATATTAGAATGTTTCATTATGCATCTCGTGAGCGCTAGTTCATCCGCAGTCTGTATTTTATCTGGCTTTAGTTATTTCTTGAGTTTCCAATTTCCATCCCAATTTAGTCTTGTTTATTTCCTTTTTTTTCTTGTCCATTTCCATCCACTAGCTAGGACTCCTCCAATCTCATGAACAGTGAGGGGATCAATGCTTGAACATGCTGCCTCCAAGGCATTTAAAGCACCACCGCATCACATTAGACAGCTCAACACGCTTGGAGGAGAACACCAGTTGCTATTTCTGTTACATCAACTAAGAGACACCTGCACTAGCTGTGATGGGGAGAGGGAGGGCTCTCCTGAACTCTTAGCCATGGATGACCAGGGATCGAACACGCAATGTTGTTAGACAGTTGGGAGCCCAATTAACTGCGACTAGTCATAGGTGATGCAGTTTCACACATCTCCAGGGTTGGGGGTTATGTTACATCTCCTCGTGGTGGCATAGGTTTCCTCCAGGGTCTCGGTTTCCTCCCACAGTCCAAAGACATGCATGTCAGGTGAATTGGGGATTCTAAATTGACCGTAGGTGTGAGTGAATGGTGTGTGTGTGGGCCCTGTCTCGCACCCCGGGATGCGCTCCTGGTATCCGCGTCCCTAGTAAGGATTAAGTGGTTACGGAAAATGAATGAATGAATGAATGAATGATTAATCATAACAGCCTGATTACAATACATATTTCTCCTGTCTACTGGTGCTGTGACCGTCTGTGGAAGCGGGGGGTACTGAGTCTGCCTTTAACCGGTGAGTTAGTATGATGTGTGTATGTGGTGCGACTGCAGCATTCATGCAGGCCTTTCTGCTGGGGTTAATAAAACTGCAGCCACAGAGAGCCATAACTACAACAAGAGTGGGGAACGGAGCACGTCAACAGGGAAAAGCATTGTGTATTTTTTTCCTCTCACAGCCCCCTCCCAGCTGATGCCTTATTTCGCAGCAGGGCGGATGGAAAAGTGAAAGTAAGGAGAGAGAGCGAGAGAGAGGGTGCAATGAAGTCATTACAGATTTGTCATGCCGTAATTGCAGAAGCATTCATTTTTATTTTCATCACTTAGCAACGCTCTGTATGGGTGTGTGTGTTTGCATATGTGCATGTGTGTGTGTGTGTGTGTGTTTGTGCGTGTGTGTGTTGCACCCTTTCTCTCTCTCTCTTTCTCTCTCTCTCTCTCTCTCTCTCTGTCACTCTCTCTGTACAGATGTAATAAGAATGAAGCATTTTCTGTAAAAATAAGCATCTTACAGTAGATGGGATTTTCATTTTTTTTCACAATAAACAGCATAAGATTCAGAGTGTGCGTGCGCGCACACACGTATTCTCACTCGACTCTATCACGTCTCACATTCCAGTATATGGTCAGAATTGTCTTAAGAAATAACAACCCTGACCACCATCTCTGGCTTGTGAATGTGTGTCCCAGTACTTTTGTCCATATAGTTTATATACGGTATAGTCCTGGTGTAAAGGTCAGGGCATGCCTCCTCCGAATCATATGAAGCACCACTGCATCTTTTCAAACTCCTGCTAATGAAACGCTATTGAACAGTTTAACACGCTTGAAGGAGAACACTAACTTCCAATTCTATTGCATGCTGGCAAGCATCACACTGAGCAATCGGCGAGGGCCATCCTAACCCACCCAGCAGGGGGTAAGAGTCAGTTGTCCCGGGGCGCACCCATGGAGGAGACTCACAGACCATAAATGAACAAATAACAGTAACAGTAACAGACTTTTGGAACTTCGCTTTTGTTTCACTCACTCACTCATATGAGTCGACCAGAGAAACACGAGTGGGGAACGAGGACAACGCAGACGAAACAGACGAACAAAAGGCAGCAGGATGGCAGACAGAAATAAGGGAAATGAATTAAACATCTGTTACCACAAATGATGTCTGTGCAGAGGAGATAGAATAAGTTTAGTTTATTGGTCTGCTGCCAAGATAGCACCCCTCCACCAGGAGCAGCCAATTAGAGTTAAGCACCAGAAATATCCATTTTCAAAACTACTAAATATTGTTCTTTTTATTTAGTAGTAGTGTTTCTTTACATTATTATAGATGTCAAAAAAATAAGTGATTCCAGACTTTGGAACGGTAGATTTATTATTTTTTACAGGGAAATGAATATGCAAATCATTGCCTTCCTAGCTCCTCATTGCTGATGCAGTCTCTGTCTCAGAAGTGTCCATTTAATTGAGCATTCAAACAGCAGTATGCTGCCGCCCAGACACCAATCTAACAAGGTCGCGTGTCAGCGTTCAATCAGAGTGACCCCATCCACTCGGCTGGGTCGGCCGACAGCTCTGTAATGTTAGGTGCTGATCTGATGTGTGTGCGTTTGATGGGGGTGGAGCCGCGGGGCAGGATGCAGCAGCATGAATACACACACACACACAGATCTACATGGAGCCGTCTCGACGAAATGGCCCTGAGTTCAGAATCGTGTCTGATTAGAAGATTTCTTCATGGCTATGAGGCACAAACAGAGTGGAGTCCACAGAGAATAAAGTTCTGACTAATAGGCCTGTGCGATTGAACATTAACGATAATTAACTTTGTTGGAATTGTTATTCATGAAAAGGCATTTTTGAGAAAACGGTCATGTGTTCTGCCACTGATCGCTTATTTTTCTCTGTCTGTTGATGCACAGTGATGTAACTAAAACTCAGAAACTGTTTAAAATAAGCTTTCGAGTAAGTTAATTATCAGAATTTCTTTGCTAAGATCAAATAGGTCATATAATGAACTGACATTGTGCTCTTGAGGAATAAGCCATTGCAACACCTGATAATCTATTGTGTATTTTATATTGACTCCATATATTTGTAGATTTGTCCTTCACTATGTCTTTGTTTTGTGAATCAAGGCTTTTGTGGTGAATTGACTCTTGGAATCGACTTGATTTCTTTCGTTTGGAATTCGGATCAAAGTCTATAGAAATGATTGAAAATGCCTGGGGATAGAAATTCGTTAGGAGTCACTTTCAAAAGTGAATGAATCTGTGAATAAACAGTACGTGTGTATTCAAATGTGCAAGCTTCAAGTGATCTGGTCATCCTAGCTTGGAACTTCCACTGAGGTCTGCTGAGATCATAATCCAAAAGTGTATGCGGTTAAATCCTGAATCCAGTTCTATAGCACTACATAGAATCAAAGGCAAAGACGCTGTATATATATGAGCGCGGTTATTAATAGAATAAATAATTGCTGTTGCCATGAGACGCGTGGACCACTGCTTGTGATTCAGCTGCAGATGTAGTTCGCATTTACTATTGCATAATACAGAATAGGCATTGCAGCAATGAGTGTGAGCCTAAAGAAAGCGGGCTTTCGATGGGGCGCATGCCTGTCATTCTCGGATGCTTGTTTGTGACTCATGGTACCCTCTTGAATCCTCTGAATGGTGTCTGTTCAGCTTCGTGACTTTTGCTGTCCAGGATGGAATTTAAGCCTGTGCAGACAAGAGCGGTCTTACTGTCTCATTAAAACAGTGTCTAAGGCAGGAGGCAGAGACAGAAGTCTGGTTGCATATCCTGGCATATGAGCAGGCTATCCGCAGGTCATTATTGTTAAAGGGCCCGCATCGTAGAAACCTTTCTCTCTTATTTGAAATAAAAAAAAAACATTGTAAACATTGCACACATTTTAAAAAGGGTGCAAAAAGGGTAGAATCTATGCTGTTTTAAAGTAAACGATCTTTGTGATAGCACAAACATATTTCAGCCCCACCCCTTTTGCTTTAAAGTTATAAATACCAGCATGAAGTGCTTTTTGAACTTGGCCCAATACATGGCAACCAATCAAAACAGTAATCATCTACATATATATATACATATATTAGGGGTGTCAAATTAACACGTTGATTTCGATCAATTAATCACAGAAAAAATAATACGTGAAAAACGCTCACCAGAAAAAAAGCAAATCAGTGCTACCTTGGGACACTGGATAAGCTTCCAGGGAGCACACCCTGTTTCACGGTGGCACTGTATAAACCGGATCTCTGTCTATCTAGGCTCTTCTCATATAAATAAAATAGATGTATGCATATTATTTGCCAATTTCTCATAATTATCTGTATTAAAGACTGACTGTATAAACGGTATGACCTTAAAGGTAGGATTTTTCGACAGGGTAGCATAATTCATCAGAACACCCGTGCTTGTATGTACATTGTCTTAAACTGCACCTTTTAGATTTTAGTTGTTCTTACTGAAGCAGTTTCCCCCCTAATTGTATTGGGTCATATTTTTGATTGTGACCATTACTACACATAAACAGAGTAAAAACTGTTATTAAATAAAAGAGACGCTGAAAATCTGCAATGGTGATTATTCATTCACTCAAACGCCAACATTCATTTAAATTTTAAAATACGTATACAGCTAAAACGTATCTTTAATTCTACAAAACAAAAGGAATGTCAGCTTTTCTGGTGCATATAGGTACACAAATGTCACAAGTCCATCATATATTGTGCCCTAATGTATATATATATATTATATCGTCGCTGTCGGGCGGAAATCTCGTAACTCCACTTTTGGTCTTTGTTTTTTTTTTCATAAATCGATACTATTGGTCAGTCTCCACGTGGGTCTGTAAAATTTAGAAATTATTAACCAATGAA
>JBBJLR010118749.1:0-19779 GCA_037577145.1 Brachypetersius gabonensis | reverse complement strand
CACCTCTAGCCTTCAGCCAGTTATCATCCTTTTGCTCAATAATTACACTAAATATGCACAGAAGGTCCGTGTGTTCAGCACTAACACAGTCAGCATATGGTGCAGCTCTAGTGAGAATCAGGTTTAACCTCCTTCAGTTTTACATTCCTGTGAAGTATTTAGGCTCTAAAACACATGAGTAGAACTAGAAGTGTATCCATTCAGTTCCAGCAAAGAAAAGCAAGGAAACACTGATACACAGATCACAGAAATCTGCCTTTATTTAGTTACTGAACCTTTGGAATTTTCCCTTAAAACTGAGTGTTTTGTTTTTATTTGATCTGTCTGTGTGTGTGTGTGTGTGTGTATACCAGGTGTAGAGTTCTGGAGATTGTTTTCTTGTAAATCTTGAGGGTGTGTGTGTGTGTGTGTGTGTGTGTGTGTGTGTGTGTGTGTGTGTGTGGTTATACCAGGTGTAGAGTTCTGGAGATTGTTTTCTTGTACATACGTTTACATTTGCGGCATTTAGCAGACGCTCTTATCCAGAACGACGTACATCAGTGCTTAAAGTCTATAACCTGTAAAGCTATACTTAAATCAACGACAGCTAATTAACCAAGTTACTGCTGGAGTTACACACCAAAACAAACCCTGTCAAAGAGAAAAAGTAAGTCAGAGTTAATACACAACTAAGTAAAAACAGTAAAAACAGTAAAAACAGTAAAAACATATGAGGGTGAGTGTCTGAGGGATTTGTTAAAAGTATAGGAAAAGATGTATAAGAGATGCGTGGGAGGACTGGTTAGTCGCCAAGATGCTCCTTAAAGAGGCAGGTCTTCAGACGACGCTTGAAGAGGCGAAGGGCTCCGCAGATCTGATTGCAAGAGGGACTTCATTCCACCACAGGGGCACCAAGACGGAAAGAGTCTAGATGCAGGTCTTCCTCTTCTTTTGAGCAACAGAGGTTCAAGATGAGCTGTGCTTGATGCCCTGAGAGGACGAGAAGAGACACGCTGCTTGATCAGTGCAGACAAGTAAGGAGGTGCAAATCCATTCTTAGCCATGAAAGCAAGTGTTATGGTTTTGAACTTAATGTGAGCGGCCACAGGGATCCAGTGAAGGTTCTGTAGTAGAGGCGTAGTGTGTGAGAATTTAGGAAGATTGAAGACTAAACTCGCAGTTGCATTCTGAATCAGCTGAAGTGTCTTGTTACCTTCATTGGCAGTCCAGCCAGAAGACAGTTGCAGTAGTCCAGCTTAGAGATGACCACAGACTGGATGAGTAACTGTGAGGCTTCCGTGGTGAGAAAGGGTCAGATTCTTCTGATATTTTACAGAATCTGCATGTACTGGAGAGGTGGTCAATGTGCAACAGGAACGTAAGTTCCTCGTCCAACATGACAACAAGATTCCTTACCTTCTTTGAGGGGATGATAACAGAGTTCTCAAAAGAAACGGTGAGGGTGTGGCTTTTTGATGGAACCCCTTTGATGAAAAGCAGCTCAGTCTTGCTGGGATTCAGCTTAAGGTGGTGGGCTGCCATCCAAGAGCCGGGCAGTCTGAGATGCGGGTCGAGACCTGATCATCACTGGAGGGGCTAAGAGGATTAGTTGAGTGTCATCTGCATAAAAGTGGTAGGAAAATCCGTGTGAGCTAGGCTATTACATATCCAAGAGAACCAGTTTATAGAGAAAAGAGAAGTGATCCAAGGACCGAGCCCTGAGGTACACCAATGGACTATCTTCGTGGGGCAAACTGGGAGACTTGCCATGCTACCTGGTACTTCTGGTCATCAAGGTAGGATTTAAACCATTGCCAGGTTGTGCCCGATATTCCAAGGCTGGAGAGAGTAGCCAAGAGGATCTGATGATTAACTGTGTTGAAGGCTGCAGAAAGGTCAAGAAGGATCAAAGCAGAAGACAGGTTGGCTGATCTAGCTGCAAGAAGCTCTTCAAAGACGGCTAGTGCCATTTCAGTAGAGTGCGGAGCCTTGAACCCGGACTGGTGAGGATCCTGAAGCCTGTTTTCCGAAAGAAAGATAAGTTGGTTATAAGCAGCCCGTTCCAGGACTTTCGAAAGAAGGGTTAGCATGGGTTTCTTCAGAATTGGTGTGACCACCGCAGACTTGAAAGCAGATGGGACATGGCCAGTTGTTAGGGAGCCGTTGATGATGTAGGCGATATGTGGGATAAGTTCTGAAGACATCTGGAGCGTACTCAGACAGGGTCGAGCGGAGATGTGGTTGGTTTGCTGGACATCAGAAGCAAAGCCACATCCTCAAGAGAGAGAGGTGAGAAGCCTAGAAACTGGGTAGCACTGGCCTGTCTCTGGCTGACAGACGGCTTGACGACTGGTGGGAAGGATCTGCTAATGTCCTCAATCTTCGCATCAAAGAACACAGCAAAGTCTTCAGGTGAGAGAGCTGAAAGAACAGGGAGAGATGGAGACTTAAGAAGAGACGAAAATGGAAATGGAAAAATACCTCTGTATTTAGAGTTTGCACTAGAGGGTGACATGGAAGTGAATTTTCAAACCTCTCCCATCACACTCCCACAAAAAAAATCCCATCCATTCCCAATCCTATAAAAAAAACTGGGGAAAAATCCTGTCCAGTCCCAATCCCAGAAGAATGACTCCCATTCCCTCCCACTCCCGAGTATAGATCACAGCATGCCCAGCTTAGTTGAATAAAAATCCAAATTTTATGCAAATCATCCATCCATCCATAAACACACACACAGCTGGCGTATTGCGATTTCACGCCATTATACTCAACGTGAATTTTTTTTTATTTTAGACCGCACAGAAATATCCGTGAACACAACTAACATTTTCAGACAGTAGTTGCTGTGTAGCTTTCACGTCTGCCTCCATTTTGGTTATGATTTTTGCGGCAAATACGTGCGTGAAGAAGCTGCTTCTTCTCTTACATTATTGGTTGTTGAGACTATCGCTACTGATTCATTTTCTATTAGACTCTACTGATTCTTTACACCATTAGACGCTACTGAACACGCCATTCACTTAACAGGCTACACCAAAGCACACAGGAGGAGAGCATAAAGAGACAGGACAACTAGTGAGTTCAAAATTAGTTTATTTATTTAAAAGGTATATTTTTGTGTAAAGTTATCATAGTGTTATGATTCCCGGTCCCGCCCACTCCCGCATAATTTTTTCCAGTCCCGTCCCAATCACATTAATAGTGATTTTGATTCCCGTCCCGCAGGATTTCCAAAAAAATGTCAGCCTCTAGTTTGCACTATAAAAATAGGCATTTTTTAGGCATTTGTTTTACTACATCACTACAACGTGGTTTTTCACTATACGCGGGTGCTCTTGGAACATAACTGAATATACACTATGTAAAAGTTGGTTGATTAAGGTCTGAAACCTTGTAAAAAATAATCTGAGACTTTTGAACTCTTAGGGAGCTCAAACATTTGTCATAATGATGTTTTGATATTTTATTTTTGATGGTTACTTTTTATGCCATAAATTGAACAATGTTAGCTGAAAATAGTTGTGTTCACACCTTTTCAATTACAAAATCACCTAAATCTGTTGATTATCGAGGAGTGGAAAAACTTTTATACAAGACTGTAAATGTGAAAGAAACTACATATTTTAAAAAAATAGTGTGTGTGTGTTTACCCTTTACACTACAGCAAACCCACCCCGGACCACCAGTGAGGGGGGGCCCCGTCGGCACCCCGAGGACCACCAGTGAGGCGGGACCCGTCGGCACCCCGAGGAACACCAGTGACGGGGGACCCCGTCAGCACCCCGAGGACCACCAGTGAGAGGGTGCCCTGTCGGCACCCCGAGGACCACCAGTGACTGGGGGTCCCATCGGCACCCCGAGGACCACCAGTGAGGGGGGGCCCATCTGTACCCCAAGGACCACCAGTGAGGGGGGGCCCATCTGTACCCCAAGGACCACCAGTGAGGGGGGGCCCTGTCAGCACCCCGAGGACCACCAGTGAGGGGGGCTCGTCGGCACCCTGATGTCTAACAGTGAGGGAGGCCTCGTCAGCACCCCGAAGACCAACAGTAAGAGGAGCCCCGTCAACATTGGAACAGTAGGGGGTTAAGGCATTTACCTCAAGAATCCGAACTTTTGTACTTAAAAAGCTGGCCTAAATCTCAACATTAGGGACTTTTCATACAAATAAAAAATCCAACGCTGTCAAGTGACTCACAGACCTCGACATTGTGGCGTTTTCCTAAGGATTTTTAGAAAAGTCCAGAATTTCTAGGTTACCAAAAATGGCCCAAACATAGTAATAGAAACGCCTGGTGGCGCTATAGTTAACCCCCAAATCTCATTTGCATCAAACCCTAATAAGTGTTTCTAAGAAAATAAAAAAGCCTCAGTTTTTGAGGATAAAGGCCATGAATTTGAGGGTAAAAGATGTACTTTTGTCAGGGTCTATGCAAATTAGTTTTTAATTAGCCAATGCTATACTTAACCCCCAAATTGCATTTGCAAAATTAGTGGCCCTAAAAAAAATAAATTACAGCCTTAGCCCCAGTTTTGCATGCTAATTTAGAAATTACGGCTTTTGTCCTTACCCTAACCCGAACCCAAGTTCTACCTAGAAATGGTCTTTTTTAGCCTTGTAAATGTGGCTTTTCCATTAAAATGTTCCCAATATGGACAAAAGTTTTGGGACAAATGGAAGAGGATGGCTGCATGAACAAAAGTATGGGGGCAAACAGTAGAGGAAGACTGTTTGGACAAAAGTATTGGGACAAAGGGTGGAGTATGTAAAAGCACATGCATGTAGGTCCTTCCCTTGATTTTATTATTATTTTTTTAATGTATTACAATTCTGCCCATTCAAATGAATGGTGAAATGAGGCAATTTGCCAGGCTGCTATTTAAGAACCAAATGTACAGCTTAGAAATTTCATACACAGCAGCATGAGACCATGAGGAATACATATTTAAAAGCACATGCATCTAGCTGCTTCCCTTAGTTTTTAATAATTTATGTTGAAATGTTCCAAAAAAGCGCTCCTTCAGAAGCAGGCCCAAAATTGCCAGTTTCCACCAGCCTCCTGTTCATGAACCAAAAGTAGTAGAGCATGGGGGCATGGAGAACACATATGTAAAAGCACATGCATGTTGGTCCTTCCCTTGATTTCTAATAATTTTTTATGTTCAAATGTTCCAAAAAGGTGCTCCTTCAGAAGCAGGCCCAAAATTGCCAGTTTTCACCGGGCTACTATTTCATAACCAAATGGTTTTAAGCTTGTTTTTTTTATTTCATGTAGAGCACCATGGGGCCATGGAGAATACATAATACAGAAAGCCCCCCCCCCCTCTTCTGTTTTTATAGAGCGCCCCCTCCCACGGTTCTCTCAGGACAAGATCCAAAACAAAAAACGTAAGTCCAAGGGAGTAAAATAATTTTCCTTAAAAAGCCGCAATTCATTAAAAATTAATAAAAAAATCAGGGAAACTAGCTATACGAATGCGCTTTGGGACATGTGTCATACTTGGTCTAATGCAGATGTAAGTACAATTTCAAAGCTCTACATGCATCAGTTGCTTGAGCAAACTTTACAAATATATACGTGTGTTCAAACATTCAAACATAAAATGATAAATTATTACATTACACTGTAAAAAAGAGCAAAAGCATGGGTGTGTGTGTAAACAGTCAAACATTTAAAAATATCTAACTACTATAACAATAATATGTATGTGTGTGTGCACAAACATTCAAAAATATCTAACTAGTATAACAATAATAAAACAAACATTGTATAGAGAACAAGAGCAACTGTATGTGTGTGTGTGTGTGTGTGAATGTGAATGTGTGTGTTCGTTTTTCTTGAAGACCTCTACAGGTCAAAACTATACACAGTATGAATATGAAGTTTGAGAGTGATCATTTGAGAAAAGGCCAGTTTAAAACACATGAAATAGAAACAGATTTACCATTGCGACTGTAATATTCTGGTCCCATACATGGGCAAACACTTTATGTATGCTTTAAGGTCTTCAGAATATGCAAAGAGTCTTCGTTTCTAAAATACAGTGTAACAGTAGGGGTATTAGTTTATGACACTCAGCATAAAAGTTTTATGACTGTAGTATAACAATAATATGGTGTAAATATTTTCTTGATTTGCACTTACAACTTTGGCAGGGTGTATTCCTGTAATGAGTTAAGAAATATTAGAACCTGCAAAAGTTAACAAATAAAATTAAAATGTTTTTATACCCCAACTTACATTCCTTCAGCATGGCAGTAGACTCGTTTGTTGTAAGTAAGAAAACGAGCAAGTATAGTTTTCAAATACATTCCGAGTGTTTGAATGATTTTCACTAATGCTGTGGATTTGTAAATACCATTTCTGCCAAGTTTTGTTTCTCCTGCTCATCCTCCGATTACGTCATCGGGTCAACTGGGGCAGGATTGCATGTCTGAAAGCGCATGTTCATTTGTTGCCTAACTGGTTTCTCTTCCTCTCCCTCTCTCTCTCTCTCTCTCGGAGTCTGGTACGATTAGTCTTTCAGAGCTTTTTTATGTTATGGTGGTGCCGCAGATGTCCCTGGGACATCAGAATCGGACTCCGATTCTGCCACACGTGGTGTTTAAGGAGTGCGTTTGCGTGGGGGAGCATGGATGTTGATGGCCGTTTCCAGGATAGCACGGGTCTCATGGGCCTCACCGCCACTGTCTGCCGCCACATAGAAGTGATCAGCGGTGCCCACGGTGTGGCCCATGGCCCTGGAAGCCTTGGCCAGACTCCCCTCATCCAGATTTCTTTAGGCCTAGAAAGGATGTGTGATTAGCATTAGAAAACTGTAAAACTCTTAATAAGATAATAATGTGTGCTAAGGGACAAATAAAAATATTCAGTATATGACTGTTTCAAAAGACTTGTTCAGCAAAGACTTGTTGTCAGTTTGCTGATTTTCTCAATGCCGTTACAAAACCTTGAGTGGAATCCATCTTAATAACAGTCACCACAACAAAAATACTAGTCAAGTAAGGGGGGAAAAAGAGTCACTTATATTTACCACTGTGGCCAAACACCCGGGACACCAACTTCCTTAAACTCTTCTGAAATGAATTGGCCAATTGTGGTCACCTCATTTCCAGATGCGATGAAAAAGAAGGTGTCCACCCCAAGTGTGAACCCAGGGAGAAACTTTAAAAATGTGGCCATCCACCCATACTCTGTCTGGTTCAGGGCAAACTTGGCCCTACGGCAGACAGCGGCTGTTGTGTGAAATTTCGCCTAGAGTTGAACACAATCAGACAGACATTCAGAGAAAACATGGCAGCAAAAAGGTAAACAAAGAATATGTAATTATGAAGCTTACGTTTATTAAGTACTTGTCATTAATTCTGTCACAGTACAGCACCTCATCAGCTCTCAGGCTACATCAGCTACAAGCACTTTTTAAATGTGCGGCTGCAGGTGGGGGCCTTATTCAGTTTTTCTGAAAGGAATTATGCAGTGTCTTAGAAAATAGTTGTCTCAAAAATATGATTACATGTTACCCACCCTCAACCAAGTTGCTGTGGCAGGTTTTTTCTCACATGCTGTTTAAAATGTTCTATTTCCTCACATGAGAGCAGGTTCTCTGTAAATGTATAAATAAATACTGAGTTAATGAGCAAGAGTTTAGGATTAAATACTTTAATTCATGGTGCTATATACTTACTTTTTTCTGACCGGACAACCTGCCTGTGCACCACTACCTCCTTGGACAGGTCAAGCAGTTCACTTTGCAAAAGTTTTTGCAAGGAGGCCAGGCTCTTCCCTGAGACCCTAATATGAGGCCTTTACTCCTCATGGATATGGGTCAAGAATTTCTTAATATCCAGGACGTAGTGCTTGCAGGTCGTAACAGCTTTGCATTTTCTAAGTGCAGCGACCCACCTAAAATGGAACATCACAAAATAAGGAATATTCTAAGAAAATGTTCATTCAATTCAATTTTATTCATTTATATAGTGTCATTACCAATAGACATTGTCTCCAAGTGAATTTTGGCAAATTGTTCAATTCATTACTGTAGGAAATGTAAAGTCAATAAAGGCTGTAATTCCTAGGGAAGAAGATGACATTCCTTAAAATACTGGAATTGTAAGGGTGAGATTTCGGGGTCTGTGTGAATTTCATTTGACATTTACACAATCACTTTTTGGTGATCCTCTAAAAAGCGCAAATGCACTGGGGGTGGAGTGTCGCTGCCGCACGTTTTAAAAAACTTTTTTTTTCACGCTTCTTTCGTGAAGGTTTAGACCCCAGCTGCAAGGCCTTGTATTCACTGAGGAGCGCTTCTGAAAAGATGAAATGACAAAATTATTAATGAAATTGCAGGAACTTAGTGTACAGAAAGAATATTGAGACTAATTAATAAAAAGGCAACTAGCCTGAGGATTTTAAGACGGCTGGTCTTGAAGGCCCGGGACAGTCACACGACAACTCGGTAAAAGAAACGTTATGATCTTTGTCTCCGTGATGACGTTTCTTCTTCCCATCCTTATTCAGCATGGCCAGTTGCTTCTGAACAGTCATGATTGCCAACTTGATGTCATTTTCTGCTCCTTTCGGAGAGTGTGTTTTATTGCTCTCTCCTTGGCCTCCTTTATAAGGGGATCTCGGTCTTCTTTCTTTGTTGAAAGAAACCAGAACAGAAAGTATTTGTTGTCAGACACTTGCAGTGTTACCTGAACCCCCAACAGCAAGCACAGAAAAGATTGGATTTTACCGTGACTAAGTGTACGTTAGCTAGATGCCGAGCCAGCCGCATGTACTGCTTGTGGCACCCAGTGAAAGAGCAATGTAGCGGCTCTTTTCCCTTATAATCTTTATTATAATTATAATTTATAATTTATAAATTTACACTCTGAAACCCTAATTAAAAAAAACATTGATTACTACCTCCCACTCTCCTGGGCCACTAACAGACGCCGCTCCTGTCTGGAGGTGATGCTATGCACCTCCAGGAGATGCTCCATCATACTGGCATTGCAGGCTTTAGATAACGGGCACCTAGTTTTTCTTGGCTTAAGTCAGGAAAGAAAGACAATAAATGTAAAACTTTACACTGTTCAGGTTTTCAAAAATCACTAAGCAATTAGTATCATAAGTACTTAGATCAGAGCAGTTTAGCTTACAATTTTAACAGAGGAATTCCAAAATGAATCCTGGTGGAAAAAAAAGGACTTAAACCCCTCTGATGCATGAATTATGAAATATTGAGTCAAGATTTTTTTTTATTAGATTGGTTCAGGAAGTTACAGAAGTGTCCACAACAGTGGACTACATGCACTTAAGTGCTCAACATAAAATAATATAAACTTAATGGAAGAATGATTCAAACTGAGTTTTATCAAAAATCCATGAGCAATTACTTCACTTTATGCTTTAACAACCACTAAGATACTTTCACACAAAATATGGTAAAAGTTATAGCAAGCTTGTTTAATTAAACCATTTAAACAAAACTTCTTTAATTACATCAAACTGCTAGGAACTTTGTGGAAAAATGATAGGAACTTTCTGAAAAAAGCTAAGAAAATGATATCAATAAAACACAAAATTAAAAAATATATATTAAAGATTCAGTACCTAGGCATTCTCCATTTAGGAGGATAAACTTTGGGTAGGAAAACAGAATTCCTAGGTAAATTATATATCAATGTACCTTTTTTGAGGGTTTTGAAAGCCTGAGATGGTCTAAAACATTTTATGTAACATACACCTTTTTACATTACAGTACAATAATACACTATAAATATATATGATGATAAATATATAATGTATTATGTACTAGAATACTGTGCAACTGTGTGACTACTAGCTTTGAAATTTCTCCTTCAGAAGCAGCTCCAAAAGTCCCAGTTTTCACCAGGTTCCTGTTCATGAACCAACAGCTTTGAAATTTCATGCAGAGCACCATGGAGCCATGGAGAAAACATACATAAAAGCACATGCATGTAGGTCCTTCCCCTGATTTATTTTTATTATTATTTTTTTTTTTATGTATCACAATGCTGCCACAGGTACCTTAGACCATGTCGGATACCTGTCCAGAAGATGAGGGGCTTGGGTCTTTGGGGGCGGAGTTACGGGTTTGACCCGAGACTTGACCTTTGCATCGAAATTGCATGTTCTAGGGAGCGCTAGCAGCCAGCTACCCGAAAATCGGCATATAGCCTCGGGCTCCCAGGAAGGTTCAACCCGCCGAGCTGTGTGTCGAACGCAAAATGAGCTACTTCCGAACACAAAACGGGTCTGGCTCCGACTTATGCTGGACAGCCTGGGAAGACGACTCGGGATCCTGGGTTTCTGCCGGATCGCACTTTTCGTTCGCATGGCGACCCTTCAAACTGGCGAGAAATCGCACGTCCTAAGGGACGCTACGCACCGACCGTAATGGCCAGCTAGCCGAAAATCGCTATACGGTCCCTGGCTCCCGAGAAGGTTCTACCTGCCGAGTTTCGCGTCGATGCAGTGGCCTAGTGGCCAAAACGCAAAACAAGCTACTTCCAAATGCGCGACGGGTCCAGGTCCGGCTCCGAATTATGTTGGACAGCCTCGGGAGACGACACAGATTCCCGAGTTTTGGCCCAATCACTTTTTTCTAGCTCACGGGGGGGACAGTTTTCTCAGAACAAGATCCGAAAGTAAATCTGTAATTCTGAGGGAATAAGATGATTTCCCTCAAAAAGTCAGACTTTACTTGAAAATTTATAAAAAATCAGGGAAAGTAGCCACATGGATGTGCTTCGGGTCGTATATACCATGAGGAATACATATTTGAAGGCCCATGCATCTAGTTGCATCCCTTGATTTTTATATTTTTATGTTTAAATGGAAAAAAGCGCTCCTTTAGAAGCAGGCCCAAAAGTGCCAGTTTTCACCAGGCTCTTGTTTCATAACAAAAGGGTGTTACGCCTTGAAATTTCATGGAGAGCACCATGGGACCATTGAGAATACACATTTAAAAGCACATGCATGTAGGTCCTTCCCTTGATTTAATTTTTTTTTTATGTACTACAATACTGACCATTCAAATGAATGGTGGAATGGGGCCTATGCAACCTGCCAGGAAGCAAAGGGATATAAGCTTCAAAACACACAGCACCATGAAACTATGTCACAAAGATGAGGGGCCTGGGTCTTTGGGGAGGCAAGTTATAGACTCAAAGAAAAAAGGCCTCAATTTAAAGGGAAAAAGCCAGACTCTGTCCTCAAAAACGGAGGCTTTTTTCTGAAAAAAAGTGTTTGGAAATGAAATAGTTTAATTTTCTCTGGTGGGTTACGTGTATCTTGGCCTAGGGAATGAACTTACGCTTTGGCCTCGGCCGGGATTTCCCCCTAGAAATCATGGCCCGTACCCTAATTTTCCCTATTGCCTGGAGGCGTAATCTTAAGGATCTCAATTTTGGCCTCAGTTAGGAGTCATGAGTATATATTTTTTTAAATTAAAGTTGTAATTTATCATAAGAGACAAGGTGGCACTAGAAATTGTCTACAAAAAGTCCTTCAAAAGCCATAATTCTAAGGACTGCGTCCATATTTATTGTTAGAGAAGCTGTAATTTTAAGGAAATTTCCTAACCTAAAAAATACGAAGCTAGAATTGTAAGAGTATAATTGTATATCCATAGAGAATTGTATATCCATAGAGAAGTCGTAATTCTAAGAAATACTCGACTAAGTTCGAAACCGGGTCACCTCAATAAGCCGTTATTGTGCGGGCTGCATCCTTATTTAATGTTAGAGAAGCTGTAATTGTAAGATTTTCTCCTAACCACAAACATAACACCCTTCCCTGGGGACCCAAAGCTTCACTCTTCTCAGGCCCAAACTTATACCCTAACCGCTAATATACTAGGCCCTATGTAAAGGTCAAGCCTAGGGGTCAAGCCTCTCCCCAAAGACCAAGACCCTTCATCTTCTGGACATGTATTTGACATGGTCTCATGCATATCTGGACCATCTCTAGGCCTTTTGATTCCTTTACTGAAGTCTAGCAAGTATGAGGCCCATTTCCATTATCGGTATTTTGGTGCATAAAAAATGATTAAAAATCGGAGAAACTAGCTATATCCACATGCTTTGGATCATGTTTTACCCATGCCCCCATGGTTCTCTGGAAGAAATTTAAAACCTCTAGTCCCTTTGGTTCCTTCACAAAAGCCAGTCAAGTTGTAGGCTCAAATCTTGCCCATTCATTTCTATGGCCGGTTGTTGAGTAAACAGTGAAAATCAGGGCTTTGGGCTAGCTACACCCACAGGCTTTGGGACATATATTCCCCATGACCTAGGGCTGCACGATTATGGCCAAAATGATAATCATGATTATTTTGATCAATATTGAAATCATGATTATTAATCACAATTATTCATTATTTTAGGTAAAACACATTTTTGTCACTTTCTATTTTAAACAAACTGTAAGTGAACAAGGCTTTAAAAAACCTCAAATAAATATAAAAATAAAATAAAATCTACTTAAGATACACACACGCTCAAACACGAGCACACACGCAAAACTGACATTTTAGTCTAGTTTTAGTCAATATATTATTTTAGTCTCCTTTTCAGTGATGCAATTCTATTTAACCCAGTCAACATAGTATAAGTACCTATTAGAACAGACCAAATATAAATGTTCTTTTACACAAACCTATTTCACAATTCAAACAAGGTTCTCTTATTATTATATTATTGTTACCTAATAAACACAAGAATACTGTACATCCATTCCAGACACGGAGACACTCTGATTTGAATTTACTTTTTGCCAACCAACCATGTTAGAACTTAGAAGTACATACACAAATTTAAATAATAAATAAAATTTAAATACATAACATAACGTGATGTGTTTATTGCCATAAAACCCACATTTGTAAAACTGCTGAAAGTCTTCACCCTCAGTGTGCTGGCCTGAACTTACCTGGATTTTTTTTTTTTAATTCCAGACCAAATATAGTCTACACAAACAAATCAGAACAATTTAGGATCAGCTTTTTTGCATGGATATGAGAAAGGCTTATTAAAATGCTGTGTGTGTGAGAGAGACTTTGTGTGTGCGCCATTTCTGGCCCTGCGTCCCAATGCTTCTCTGCTCCCGATCGTACATGAAATAACGTCTCGTCTCATTTTAGCCAACGAAAATGTGGGGACATTTTAGTGTAATTTTACATTTGTAAACCACATTTAGTTTCGTTCTTATTCGTCAACAATATTACATGATATATTTTGTGTCATTATTGTCACGTGAAAAATGTGCGTTGACGACGATATATAGTCATAATTTCACAGGCACACACACTCACATGCGCACACGCACACAGGCACGCGCACACACACATACTCTCACACACACACGCATGCTCGCGCACACACTCACCCGCGCTCCTTTTTAAGGCAGCTTACTGAAGCCCTAATCTCTCGTTCGTCCCCTGGTGGTTGGCTGACGTATTGGTTAAGTAAGTGCTTGACCTGATGTGCAGCAGAGCTGCTATTCAAATCGTCAACATCATCTTAATTCAATCGTGGCAGCCAATATCGTGATCTTGATAAAAATTCGATTAATTGTGCAGCCCTACCATGACCCCATGGTACTCTGGAACAAATTTCAAAGTTCTAGCCCCTTTGGGTCATAGAGAGTAGGCCCAAAAGTGTGTTTTCACAAGGCTCCTGTGAATGAACCAAAGGGGCTAGAGCTTTGGGAATATATTGTACAAAGCTCGTGGGTATGGCTTGTTCACCCGGCTTTCACTTGTGTTTTATGTACTCAAAACCGCCCTTAGCATTGGATAGGAGTTATGGGCCTAAGAAACCTTCGAGGCTCCTGTGATGGAACCAAAATTTGTTCCAGAGAACCATGGTAACATGGGGAATTTATGTCCCAAAGCTTGTGGCTGTAGCTCCATCCTCTGATTTGTAATTATTTTAAATGTACCAAAAACCGGTAAATAGCGAGTAGGCAAGTCCATGTTTTCACCAGGCTCCTGTGAACAAACCAAAGCCCTCCTGACCCATTCTGGAGTGCCCCCTCCCCACGGTTCACTCAGGACAAGACCCAAAAATAAATGCGTAATTACAAGGAAGTAAGATCATTTTCCATACAAAGCCGTAATTGTAAGGGTGAAAAGTATGTTCATGGATGTGCTTCAGGATGTGTAATCTAGATGGTCTAATGTACCTGTGCCTAAAATTTTGGTGACTTCTCTGAATTGCTCCCTGGGGAAAGATCAAATCTAGCCTATAACTCACCTACCCAAAGACCCAGACTCCTCATCTTCAGGACATGTATCCGGCATGGTCTTGTGCATATCTGGACCAAATTTCAATTATCTAGCCCCTTTGGTTCTTTTTCTGGAGCCTAGCAAGTTTTAGGCCCATTTCTATTATCAGTATTTTAGTACATAATTTAGTACATTCACGGAAACTAGCTACAGCCATGGGCTTTGGGACATATGTTCCCTATGGCCCGTGGTACTCCGGACCAAATGTCAAAGTTCTAGCCCCTTTGGTTCATAGAGAGTAGGCCCAAAAGTATGAGAATTCACCAGGCTCCTGTGAAGGAGCTAAAGGTGCTAGCGCTTAGTGAACCACGGGACCATGGGGAATATATTTCCAAAAGCTCGTGGGTGTAGTTAGTTTCCTTGACATTTACCCATTCAATGAACCTACTTAAATTTGACACATTAGGCCATGTCTTTACCAGGAATCCAACAATTTATAATAGTTTAAGTGTCTCTTCTGCTTTAGGTTTTATTGTGGGGTCACTGAATGCGTAGTCATGTTTACATTAACGGCATTCAATGCTTATAGTCCACAACTGTTCTTACAACCTGTTAAGCTATACTTAAATCAACAACAGCAATTTAACCAAGTTACTGCTAGCTAAGTTGCACACTATAACAAGCCTTGTCCAAGAGAAAAAGCAAGTCAGAGATGAATACACAAGTAAGGAACAACAGTTAAGAGGGTGAGTGGCTGAGGGATTTGTTAAATATATAGAAAAATATGTATAAGAGATGCACGGGAGCAATGGCTAGTCACCAAGATGCTCCTTAAAGAGGCCGGTCTTCAGACGACGCTTGAAGAGGCGAAGGACTGCAAGAGGGATCTGACTACAAGAGGGAGTTCGTTCCACCTCTGGGGGGCCCAGACTGAATATAGTCTCGATGCATGTGTTCCTCTTCTTTTGCGCAACGGAGGTTCAAGACACGTGGTGCTTGATGGCCTGAGAGGACGAGAAGTGACACGCTGCTTGATCAGTGCAGGCAAATAAAGAGATGCAAGCCCATTCTTAGCCTTGAAGGCTAGGTTTTGAACATAATGCGAGCGCCACAGGGAGCCAGTGAAGGTTCTGTAGTAGAGGCGTGTTGTGTGAGAACTTAGGAAGATTGAAGACTAACCTCAAAGCTGCATTCTGAATCAGCTGAAGTGTCTCATTACCTTTATTGGCAGTCCAGCCAGTACAGTGTTGCAGTAGTCCAACTTAGAGATGACCAGAGACTGGTCGAGTAACTGTGTTGCTTCATGGCGAGAAAGGGTTGGATTCTTCTGATATTATACAGAAGGTATCTGCATGTCCTAAAAAGGTGGTCAACGTGCGAGAGGAATGAAAGTTCTTCATCCAACATGACACCAAGATTTATAACCTTCTTTGAGGGGACAATAACAGAGTTCTCAAAAGAAACATTGAGGTTGTGGCTTGGTGATGGAATCCCTTTGATGAAAAGCAGCTTAGTCTTGCTGGGATTCTGCGTGAGGTGGTGGGCCACCATCCAAGAGGAAATGTCAGCCAGGCAATCTGAGATGCAGGTCGAGACCTGATCATCACTGAAGGGGAAAGAGAGGATTAGTTGAGTGTCATCTGCATAAAAGTGGTAGGAAAATCCATGTAAGGCTATTACATCCCCAAGAGAACCAGTATATACAGAAAAGAGAAGTGGTCCAAGGACCAAGCCCTGTGGTACACCAGTGGACAGTCTTCGCGGGGCAGACTGGGAGCCTTGCCATGCTACCTGGTACTTCCGGTCATCAAGGTAGGATTCAAACCATTGCCAGACTGTGCCTGGTCGGAGGAAAGTTGCAGAGGGACAGGCCGAAGGACGATAGGAGCTTAGGAAGCTCGCAGGTCTTCAACTTGTCACCTGGCAGATTAAAGTCCCCAAGGAGGATGAGAGGACACTCATCATCAGGAAATGAGCTCAGGAGGACATCAAGTTCTTCGATAAAGTTGCCCAGAGGTCCAGGTGGGCGATAAAGGACAATGATATGGAGGTTAGTTTGATAAGTTATAGTAAAAGAATGGAATTCAAAGGATGAGATGTTGAGCTGGGAAAGACTGAGAGGCAAAAAACGCCAAACCTGTACCCCTACCTCTGCCTGTAGTGCGAAGAGTGTGAGAGAAGGACATGGCAGAGGAGAGAGCAACCGGAGTAGCAGAGTTCTCCCGTTTAATTCCAGGTCTCTGTGAGGGCCACAAAATGGAAAGAGTGGAGAGACACCAGTCCAGAGATGAAGTCAGCTTTCTTGAAGCAAGATTGGCAATTCCACAGACCAAGCAGCTGAGCGAGGTTATTGTGGTTTCTCCCACACTGACAGGGAATGTATCTTTTTGGCCTGCAGGATATGTGAACAGGTATAGGTGTGACGCACATTTTCTGTAGTAATAAGTAAATCAAACAGAATAAAAAATGAGAAGGGATACTTAGCTGAGTGTACAGTACAACCGCCCGTCTGTGGCAGATTGTCTCTCCTTTATACTTGAGGGTGAGTATAAGCCACTTCCATTAATTATACCAGGTGAGACTAATCTAGTTGACCGCAATGAAGCTAAAGACACTAATGAAGCTAACCCTAACAGGAACAAAGGCAGCCAACAAACAAACAGAGCACACAAACAAAGTAGAAATCTAGAACACGGAAGTGGAAAGTAAAATAGCAGCACAGTTAAGTAACAGAAGAAACTCAAGCTAGCTTACTAGATGAAGATACAGCCAAGTAGACTACACAAGCACAAACATGGGCGACTGCTAAAGGACGGTACGACTACAGGTTTCTCCTTTTCCAATCGCTTCTTCTGGTCTCTGATGCAACCTCGATTAACTTTTAGATTTCTAGTTCTTTTCCTGATGAACTGTTATAATATGGAATTTTGGTGTTATTTTAACACTGGTTTGTGTGTCTGCCGAGACCCAGGTTTATAGATTAGCCTAAAATTTGTGTTTATAGATTAGCCTAATTCTATACTCTATCGCTCCATAACATCCCTGATTGTGATTTTATTCACATTATTGTGATATTATTAAGAGTAATTATGATTTTCAGAGGCTTTCATTTGAATTCGTAACCTCACAGAAGATTACAAATTCAAATGCAGTTTCTTGGCACAAAAGGATGGGTTAAATGCTTTGATGCACTGAAACTCACCTGTTCAGGGTAAAATAGGATGTGTAGAACTAGTGTCACTTGATGGACAAATAAGTTTGATAGCTTGCTGATTCATACTTTTCAGTATGTGACCGATTCTGTGATGCAAAATTACATTTAATTCATTTCAGAATTGTTTTCTGCACTAGGAAATATGCACAATTAAGTGACTTATCCTTCATTAAATAATCTCAAATTACGTCGTTAATGGATTTTGTGGCATGTGTAATTGACGATCATGCCTGATCAAGCTGTGGATTAAATTATATGCTTGTTTCTAATTATTGGTTTGAAGAAACACATTTAGAAAAACATTTGAGGCCAAAAAGTGGTGGGAGGACAACCAAGCCCTGTTCAAAGGGGAATTTAAGGCACCGTCAGTATTGGACATGCCCAAAGAAGAGGCAGAAAATGTAAAAGAAAATGAAAACATTGATCAAGATGAGCGCAGGAAACTACCATCTTGTTTTTCTGCTACTCATGATTTGCAAATATTTCTACAAAACGTAGTTGATGAAATTCAAGAATATTTTGTGAAACAATTTAGAGGTAAAGTAACAGATGTGATACTTATTGATAAGGAATGGTTTGTCATAGGTTTTCATAGTTAAAAAAAGGTTTATTTGATTACATTGTATTCATTTGTTACATTTCATACATCCAACGTAAGTTCATATATTTTATTTAATTAAAGTTCATACATTTTCCTAAATTCAATTTTTGCAGTAATGTGTAATGTGTTGATCACTAATAATAACAACGAAGTACACAGGTGTAGCTATTTAAGTTCATATGGGTCCAAAAAAGTAACACTAGTTCTACAAATCATTTTTCATTGACCAAGTCAGTTTTCAGGGGACCAAAGCATTTAACCCATTCCTTTCCTGCCAAGAAATCGCCATATATTATGAGCCTATGTGCATATGAGCAAAGTCTCCATGTGCATTTAACAGTGAAAAATGTTTAGGTCCAAACAAGAAGCATTAGTTATGTACATCCTATTTTGACCGGAACAAGTGAGTTTTCAGTGGATCAAAGCATTTAAGACATTTATGAAATTTGGGTGAAAAGAGAACATTGCCATGTAAAGATTAAAAACGTTTTTATTTCTCTACATACATTTCTGAAAAAATAAATTTAAAAAAAGGCGACATAATTCTGAATGTAAACCTCAGGAAAGTTTCTCGTTTTTCATCACTGAAACCAGAGTGATTTAATAAGGGCATCAATAAGGAAGTACTATGTTCATAAACACACTTTCAGTCTTATACCAAATATACAAGATTGAAGACCTTGGTCTTATTTAAATGACTAAGGTAACATTACTGAAAGAGGGCTGCAGGAACACAAAGTTGTGTTGTTTCCTTAATTACTAAGATCATCCAGCAAATACCAAATTCTCCTGATTTACTCACATGGTGGTGCAAGGTGGGTGACATAGACCCTACGGAATCGGGATATTTCAATAAGAGCCTCCTTTTCTGGCTGTGAAAGGAAATTATAAAAATTATTTTCTTTAAGAAATCAGGTATAAGAGTTAAATGCTTTAATTAACATTTCTGTAAGTAATTTGCATCCCTTTACTTGGTCTCTGTATTGTCATCTGTGCTCTACAATTCAAGTCTTTAAGTTGGGTAAAAGAAAAAAAACACACATTTTGGATCTGTCAACTTCCTTTGTGGACACGACCATATCAGGAAGCCACAGACTGTAAACTCTGCGTTCAGAAATAAGTATGAAGCTTGTGCAGTTCAGCGCCCAAATAAACCAAATGTTAAATTTCACTTATTCAATATTTTTGCAACTTTAAAAGCAGTGGCAAAAGAAATATAATTACAAGCACTTCATACGTTTCAAAGTCTTTTATCAACAATTACATGACATTTATGCAAAGAGTCAGTATTTGCAGTGTTGGCCCATCTTTTTCAGGACCTCTGCAATTCGACTGGGTATGCTCTCAATCAACTTCTGGGCCAAAACCTGACTGATAGCAACCCATTCTTTCATAATCACTTCTTAGAGTTTGTCAGAATTAGTGGGTTTTTGTTTGTCTACTCGCTTCTTGAGGATTGACCACAAGTTCTCAATGGGATTAAGATCTGGGGAGTTTGGTCCCCGAGCCACTGAGTTATCACTTTTGCCTTATGCTTTATATGCTCCATCATGCTGGAAAATGCATTGTTCTTCACCAAACTGTTGTTGGATTGTTGGAAGAAGTTGCTGTCGGAGTTTGTTTTGGTACCATTCTTTATTCATGGCTGTGTTTTTGGGCAAAATTGGTAGTGAGCCCACTCCCTTGGATGAGAAGCAACCCCACACATGAATGGTCTCAGGATGCTTTACTGTTGGCATGACAC
>JBBJLR010118654.1:0-19800 GCA_037577145.1 Brachypetersius gabonensis | reverse complement strand
GAACAAATTAAAATTGTCAATAAAATTCAGGCCCCTTCGGTTGCACGTTTTGTGCAGCCACGTGTTGAGGCTGAGGGTTGATTAAACTTATTACTTTTTTTTATTAAACTTTCATTCGCAAAATTACAGGTTACACTTTGGAAAAAAGACAATTAATTATAAAGCGTTCATGAAGTTACACACACATTCGCAGACAGTAGTACATGCATTAATGTGTCAGATGAACCAGGAGGTGCTTGCTGACTGCAGGAGCTTGTTGTGGCCATCAGATTCCAGCAGCTACTTGACATCCAGATGTATTTGGCAACAAGGAAAGCAAAGGAGCTAGGAACAGAAGACTTGTGTGACTGATGGCCAGGGGAATGGCTGTTGCTCACAGGCTAGGAGGCCCAAACAAACACCCAGAAGCACACAGAGGCACCGGAGCTTATGCACAGTGAAGCTTTGTTTAACTAAGAATAGTCTTCCATGAAATGAAGTAATAAAATGACAACAGCAGGGTTGTATGTGCCGTATAAAGATGTCTTATTATCTCTGAATACGTTAAGAAATGTGTATGCATGCGGCCCAACTCAAAAAACAGTTAGCTATTACAGAACATTTGCTAAGTTATCATCAAGTTTCAAGCTTGAATAATTCTGTTCTCACATTAGGACAACCCCAGTGGTCTCTTAATGTCTACTTTAAGCTCTGACACGTTTTCACCAATAAGCTGACATTTACATGACTGGCATTCTATCCTTCTATTTGGTGTTATGGCAAAATACATATATAAAGTTGCATTTTTACATTCACTTTGACGTGTATGTACATGTCTGGCTAGAATATGCTGTCATGTTAGTAATCCTATAGTTTTGATCTCCCTCACCAGTGCACTCATGTCTCTTTTAGGCAGAGAAATGTTTTCCCGCATTCTGAGCATTGTAAAGTTCTCTCCTCTTAGTAACTGTCTGCATTCTACTGTGAGACATACCAAAGGATGTTTGTTGAGAAGTAGGGCTTGTGCTGGACATCATAATCTCTCATTTTAATCCCTCCTGAGCCCGACTTGCTCACCTTGGCAGCATCTTCGGACGTGTTTATGGCAAAGAAACCATGTTGGGGAATGGAGGATAAAAAGAGAAATACATGCATTCAAAAATGTCTTTGGCATGTTGTCAGAAAAGCCCCCCTCCCACCCAATGATCCCAAGCCACCCTAAATATATAGTCATTATTCTACTATTTTTAAATTATATATCCAAACAAAAAGACTATGAAGTCTAGCTATCATTATTGAATTAAAATGATGTACTGGCTGTTGAAGCTGCTGTAGGTAGCAGGTGTAGGCGGGAGGAGAAACTGGTCTGGTAGCTCCGCCCACCTGTTTTGGCTGTAAAAATATTCTGAGGGAAAAGATGTGGGGTAGAAAAAAAAGAATTTCTGAGGGAATCGATAAGAAATTATTGATGTCGATGCCATTATTGATTAAAGTGTTACAGGATGAGCCTGTTGCCATAATAAAGTTTGCATTCTGGGTAACTGAGCCTCTAGGGAAGCTGGGAGATGTAGTGTTTCAGTGTAGTGTCTGTGGTGTAGGTAGTGTCAACGTTGTAACATTTCAATATAAAAATATATATTTTTGGCTCTGTCCAGAGAACACAAAAAAGTGCATTTTGGGATGGTGATATACCACTTTTCAAACCTCCCATCTCTGAGTACAGCTGTTATTTATTTCTCATTATTTCTCCTTGCTGCTGATTGGCTGCTGCACTGTGAGGCAGCAGTTCAGAATTTCCCCATGGGGTGGCTCCAGTGTTCTCCTGTTTTCCATTTTGTTCTTCAAATGCCCTGTGTTTTAAATTAAATTATTACTGTATCTACCTGCTTTTACCGAAGAAAACAACAGCACATACCAAAGAAAACACGTGCATGAATTACAGTACAGTCTCTACAGGGATAACATCAGAATTTTACATTCTAACACTGCGGGAGTTCAGTGTAAACTGTACAGTATGGATACGGGTTTACCATTACATTTTCACTACAGACATACACACAGTGCACAGAATGATAGCAGAGCATTTGAAGAACTGAAGGATGTGATGATCCTCAGAACCTAAGAGACAAGAAGAGGAATCATATGCAGCTGGCAAAAGTGTGTTAAAAGAAAAACAGCACTAACTACTAGAAAAGAACATTACTTACCATGACAAAATAACTGTAAATCTTGAAGAGTAACAACAAATGGCAGTTCCAGAAAGTCAAAATGACACAAAGGCTGACATCACTCACAGCTCAACGTTCCTCACAATTTTTCACTCAACTTCTCAAAGGTGCCAGTTTAAGGGTTAATAAAAGCCTCTATAACAGTTAGGCTGAACACGGTGAACATGCGTGAAACCGCCCCATGCCTCCACAACCACTTCTCCTCTCGCTCCACATTCTCCTTCTCCTCCTCTTCCTTCATAGCAACTGCCCAGCACAACTTTCAGGGATTCAGAAACGTTAGGAACAAAAGGTAAAAAGATACAAATCTAGACACGAAAAACACAATTTATGAAAGAATCTACTTATCCTCCTACTATCTTAGGAGAAGGAGCTCTAGAATCTTTTCATTTTTTGGCAATAACCAACATAAATACAGAAGAATCTGACTGAAGGTCAGTCTTCTCTAGGTCTGGTGTATGTCTGAAATGTCTGTCTGTGGCTGTGAAGCTTTCTTCATTTTTACAGTGCACAGCAAGTCATACTGAGTCCTAAACCAGCATTCTACTGAAACTTGATACCATGTTAGTATTAACAATTAAGTGGTTTATTTTGATCGATTCTGCTCATCATGAACCTTTTGCTCTCACTTCCCTATCGGCAGATGTCTGAGAATCTCTAACCAATCCCAGCACAGCGAGGGCCACAGGGGTTTAAAATACAGTACGTTACTGTGCTCTACTTTAAGTATTATTTTGCACATTTTATACTTTACTTGAGCATCATAGAAACTGAATACCAAGACACAACAATACACTTTTTACTGCCAGGATCTCCAAAAAATTTACTTTTATTACAACATCGACTCAAATAAATATAATTAAATAAACACTAATATTAATTAATATGCCATTAATATGCCTCTGCCATTAATATGTCTTGTATGAGCTGATGTGTGGCAATAGGATGCCTCTGAATGTGGTCAGAGAGATCGTATCTCGATGTGTCCAGTGTGCATTCACGCCTGTTAATGCCAGGTGTGAACAGGGCCTTTGTGCAAGAAACTGCTGCTAATATTTGCTGCACCAGATTCAAGTCCTGCACTGCAGAGGCAGACGAGGAGAAGAGTGTAGTGTGTTCAACAGAAATTATCCATGCAAAAAAAAAAAAAAAAAGCTCGTCATTTAACAGAATGGCATATTGTACCGTTGGCACTTGATTAAATACAGTATCAAAATATCTTGACTGCTCAACCGCCTTAGTGATACAGGGAGAAATGTTGAGTATTCTTCTCACTCTGAGTGCACTTGTGTGTCTTAAAAGTATTTGAGTGTCTGAAGCTCTGCTGACACTCCGAACAGAAGTATGGTTTCTCTCCAGTGTGAATGCGCTGGTGGTGTTGGAGATTACTCTGCTGAGTAAAGCTCTTCCCACACTCTGAGCAGTAGTAAGGTCTTTCTCCAGTGTGAATGCGCTGGTGTTGTTGTAGAGTACTCTGGTGTTTAAAACTGGTCCCACACTCCGAGCAGTGGTACGGCTTCTCTCCGGTGTGAACACGTTGGTGTTTTTTCAGGGTATCTTTGTATCTAAAATGCATTCCACACTCTGAACACTGGTACGGCTTCTCTCCGGTGTGAATGCGCTGGTGTTTTTTCAGGGTATCTTTGTATCTAAAACGCATTCCGCACTCTGAGCATTCATACGGTTTCTCGCCGGTGTGAATGAGCCGGTGTCGCTGGAAGGTAGTCTGATTAAAGCTCTTCCCACACTCCAAGCAGTGGTACGGCTTCTCTCCTGTGTGAATGAGCTGGTGTTGTTGGAGATGACTCTGCTGAGTAAAGTTCTTGCCACACTCTGAGCAATGATATGGTTTTTCTCCTGTGTGAATGCGCCGGTGGGTTCTGAGAGTACTCTCTTTTGTGAAACTCTTCCTGCAATCTGAGCAGTGGTGAATTCTCTCCTCTTTCCTCTCAGTAGTTTTCTGCATTCCACTGTGAGAGGTACCACAGGATGCTGGTTGAGAACCACAGCTTGTTGCAGATGTCATTATCTCTCATTTTATTCTCTTCTGATTCCAGCCTGACTTGTCTCTCTTGGCAGCGTCTTCAGACATGCTAGTGGAGATAAATCTGTTGGAATGGTTCATTTCTGGTGGACAAAAAAGAGAAATAAAAAGAGAAACTTTTTGGTCAGAGAAGAAAAACCAAAGTGGTCCATAATTTGCAGTGATTTCAGAAAATGGGTAATACTTGTATGGGTGTATATGTAGATGCATGTAAATTAATAACACAAGGAAATCCTGTTCTTTCATGTTTTTATTGAGAACAATTAAAAACTCAAAGTTGGAGTGGAAACATTATGTGAACCCTTGGGGTAATGACCGCAAAAAAGCTTATTGGAGTCAGGTGTAAGCATATCTGAAGTCATGTTAAGAAAAGGAGGGAGTGGATTAGAGCTACTCTGATTGATAAACACTCAAAGAAGAATACGCTTATTTGAGCCGAGCCATGCCTTGCCAAAAAGCTTTCAGCGCTGGATTCGATCCCCATACGGGCCAGTTCTGCCTTTATAAGGCAATGTTCTTTGGGATCAATGCATTTTTTGATCTCTACCTTCCTTTATTAGAAGCACATCCGTGCTGGCAGCACTCGTGCGTCACTGTCCTGAATCTTGAGCTTCAGAGTTTTGACTCATTTATTTGACTCAAGGTGTTTTCACATATAGTCCTCTTTAAAGGAACCCAACTCAGTCCTCTAGAAGTGGTCAGAGCCCAGACCTCAACCCAATAGAGATGCTATGGAATGACTTGCGGAGAGCCACACACATGAGACCTCCAAAGGTTAGGAGAGAGCTAAAGCTGTTTTGCCAGGAAGAATGGGCAAAAACTGAACATCTGCAGGTCTAATCCACAGCTACAGGACGTGCCTGGTTGACATTATTGCTGGCAAGTGATGGAGTCAACCAGTCATTAATTCCAAGGGCTTACATACTTTTTCCACTAGCACTAAGAGTTTTTTAAGGTTGTCTTCAATAAAGATGTGTTATGTGTTCTTATTTTAGGCACAATGTTTTTGCCAGTACCATTGACTTAGTTGATCAGATCACATTTTATAACAAACATTCCAGTGTTAAATTCCTACACAAGCACCTCATTCTGCTTAATGGGGTACTGATTAGGTGATCATCTGAATCAAATCTAATTTAATAAGGAAAAGTTTAAATGACAAAACACTACTAGTACATCAAAGTTAACTATTGCCATTTTGTTAAAAGGTGACCAAGAGTTCTGCATCAGTTCTCTTGTTTTGATGTGCTGTCCCTTCCTTTAAAATTACGCACAATTTGATGGAACTGCCTGCATAGTCTTGCCATTGGAGGCTGGGCTGCCGGGGAGTGAGCGATCTTGGGAGTAGTTGGACAACCTAAGCAAGCTCTGTAGGGTCCAGGTATCACCTCATGCTACCACACTGTCCTTAGCCAAATGAAAACTAGTGAAAAAAACAGTGAGAAAAGATGCGCAGGGGGGTCAGTGGCCTCCACCTCCACCTGTAAAACCATTCCTGTTTTGTGGGTCATCTCATTGTCTTTCCTCTAGTGCACATCTGCTGTTTCTTTCCTCATCAGTGTATATATAGTTTTTGACTCCAGGTGTTGTGTAAGACGCTGTATAAGGAATTTTACTACATTAACCTCATTAACACACTGAAACACACCCAACACAATCCATGTTTTTAACATCAGTCTAATTCATGTACAAACTGACAGCAGAGCAAAATAAACAGATGCACAGATTTTTATTTCAAACAGTGAGGCAGTTCATTTAATCATGTTTTAGCATTTGAAATGGTGAAGGACTTCATGATCCTCAGAACCCAAACTGCAGGAACTTTTGGCAAAAGTGTGTTGGAACAAAAAGCCACTAGAACCACTAGAAAAAGGACATTACTTACCACAAGAAAACGACAGTAAATCCTGAAGCGCAACGGTAATTCCAGAAAGCTGAAACAAACGTGGACACAAAGGCTGACATCACTCGGCCCAATCTAAAGCTGCAGCTCAGTGTTCCTCGCCATCTTTCTCCAGACCTCTCAAAACTGCCTGCTCATGAAAGTCGATCAGTCTAACAGTCAGGCTGAACACTTCCACTTCCACTTCCACCTCCACCACCTCCTCCTCCTCCTCCTCCTCCTCTTCCTCCTCTTCCTCTGTGGGAATCCTCTCGGTTTTGGTGGAGTCAGAGAACCACTGATGTGTGATTAGCGCCCTCATGTGGGCTCCAGGGAGACTCACACTGCAGTGAAACTTTAACCCCGCCCCCTGAGCTCTGATTGGATTATAGTTCGGTTGAGCAGAACTAATATCACCATAGCAACCGTCCAGCGCAGCATCCGGGGATTCGGAGCGGTTAGAAACAAAAACGTGAAAAGAATACGAATCCAGACTCGAAACACTTCTTTCATTTGAGAATAAATAAACAGCAATGTGTAGATGACGACTACAGACAACCATTTTAAGATCTACTTTAGATCTTAACATCTTCTTTGTGGCTTTAACCAACATAAACACAGAAGAATCCGACTGAAGGATAGTCCTCTGCAGGTTTGGTGTATTTCTGAAACGACTGTCGACAGCAAGTTATACAGAGTGACGAGGTTTCAGTGGCTGTTGACCTTTAAATGTTAGCAACATTAACCTCACAGTTATAAACTCCAGAAGGAAAATATCAAACATTAGAGGCGGGAGAAGAAAAAAAAAAAACACAATTCAGTTGAGTATTGCAATATTTTTGGCACAGTATTATATTGATACAAGGCATTTCATATACGTTTATTTTAGGACATAGGTCTATTCTGCTTCTATATGGCAGACAGTGTGTCAGTTCACCGGCAATAGAATGCCTCAGAAGGTGGTCTGAGCAACTGGATACTGATGCATCCTCAACATGTCTTGGGTACCTGCACTCCTGTATTGAGAACTGTCCACATGTGTTCGCCCAAACCCACAAGTTCATGCCAGGTGTGAACAGAGCAGTTGTGCAGATTAAGACCAGGAGTGGTGTGTTCATAGGAATCTACCCATGCAAAAAAAAAAAAAAAAAAGATCAGCATTTAACAGTATGGCATACTGTATTGTTGGAGACAAGGCTCTAGATTTGATACACACTGGTATCAAACATTTCTTGGCTGATCAACCACAGAGTAAGTATGCTCCTCACTCTGAATGCACTTGTGCGTCTTTAGGGTATTTGAGTGCCTGAAGTTCTGCTGACACTCAGAGCAGTAATACGGTTTCTCTCCAGTGTGAATGCGCTGGTGTGTGAAAAGAGTACTCTGGCGTTTAAAACTGTTCCCGCAATCCAAGCAGTGATACGGCTTCTCTACTGTGTGAACACGCTGGTGTTTTTTAAGGGCATCTTTACTTCTAAAATGCATTCCACACTCTGAGCAGAGAAATGGTTTTTCTCCAGTGTGAACGTGCTGGTGTACTTTCAGAGCACTTCCATCTCTAAAACTCTTCTCGCAGTCTGAACACTGGTACGGTTTCTCTCCAGTGTGAATGCGCAGGTGTTGTTTGAGATTACTCTGGTTGGTGAAACTCTTCCCACATTCCGAGCAGAGGTACGGCTTCTCCTTCGTGTGTATGCGCCAGTGTTTTTTTAGATTACTCTCGACGTTAAAACGCCTTCCACACTCTAAGCAGCAGTACGGCTTCTCTCCTGTGTGAACACGCTGGTGTTTTTTAAGGGTGTCTTTGTGTCGAAACGCTTTTTCGCAATCGGAGCAGTGATACGGCTTCTCTCCCGTATGAATACGCTGATGTTTTTTAAGATTACCCTCGACAGCAAAGCTCTTCCCACACTCTGAGCATTCGTACGGCTTCTCTCCAGTGTGAACACGCTGGTGTTTTTTGAGATTACCCTCGACATTAAAACTCTTGCCACACTCCAAGCAGAAATAGGGTTTCTCTCCGGTGTGAATGCGCTGGTGTAATATGAGACGACTCTGTTTAGTAAAGCTCTTCTCACACTCTAAGCAGTGGTAGTTTCTCTCATTGCCTGTATTCTGAAGTTGTCTGTAAGATATATTGGTGCAGAAAAATGACATCTGCTGAATGCTGGGGCTTTGGGAAGCCACATTCTCACACTTAATCAGGCCTGATTCCAGCATTTCGGTGTATGTCCTCTGGGTAGCATCTCTTGGAAGTTTAAACTGTGTAGGAAACTGGACTCTAGAAACAGAAGGGGGAAAAAAAACTGTGTAAAATGCAACAAAAATGTGACTTAATGAAGACAATGTTCAGTTACTTTCAGATTTAATAAAACACATCAGGACTGGGACCATACCAGCCTAGATTTAAAACAGTAATGTGTGAAATCGAGTCAAATGATAGTAATTTAGCATGATGCTCTTCTAGATATAGAAATTCATAATCAAATATTTTGAAATATTGCACAAATCTAAACAATTGACCAATTATATTATAATATTCAGAAAAGTATATTTTAACATAATGTATTATTACTAAGAAAAGTGTGTCATATTGCCCATTCCCTACTAACAAAAATAAACAGTGGATATTCTTGTTATTGGTAATAACGGCAAGGTACTTTAATACATATAATCACCTTTCAAAAAGGTCTGTGAACTTCTCTCCATCGCTGACAGGCGGATACCTGGACTGGATTACTGAAGGCCTCTTCTCTGGCATGTCCAACAGCTCCATTACTAGCCTGCAGCAGTCTGAATCCTGACAGATGATCGAGAACTCACTGCACGGTTCCTGTATTAGGTTTTTTTTTCATTTATATCATATTAATTTTAACAAAAGTCTCTGCTCATATCATATCATTACTATATTCCCCTGCTTGATCATTTAAACACTCTAACAGCATTCTGTTGCTTAACCCAGAAACATGTAATACACATCATAAATGTCACCTAGTTGCAAAGTCATCCCTATTTTTTTTTTCACATTTCTCTAGGCTACATCACATCTGCACACCTCATAAACTCACAATATTTGCATTCGATTCCTTCTGGATTCATGTTGGATTGGAAGAATATAACATCTGAATGGACAAACTGACAACAGAGCAGAAAAATAATCATTTTTAACATGACCTTGAAGGACTCAATTTGGTCACAATGACAGCTCTCAAAAAAGCAGAAGGACACAAGATTAGCCTTTAAAGCGAAATTGATGAAGATCAGTAATGAGAAAAGACCTCCAGTACTTCTCGTAAGCTACAATTTTGAATATTTATCGCGTACAACAGAACTGCAGATGACAAAATACTGCCATTAGCGCGTAGGCTAACATTTCTCAGTTAAATCTGGTTAGAAAATGTTCCACTCTACCTTTCAAATCAGGGCACATCAATTCCACCAGACACCTGAACGACACGCAGGTTTAAAATCAAGCATGAAAAAACGCCCCACACTTCCTAAGTTCTCCTCCTCGTTGCTCCAGCATCAGCATGGACTGTTTCCTTCCTCTCCCCTTTGGTGGGGCTGGAGAACCGCATCCTTTGCGCCCCCAACTGGATTGCATGGAGGTTTCACAAAGACTTTCCGCAGAGGGATTTTAAAACCCACCCACGTTGCGACAAATACCGCCTACTAATCTGTGATTGGTTTAGATTTCAGTCGAGCAGCCTCTTGATTGGTCAGTCAGGCATTCGGACGTCTGACCATTACACCAACAGGACCTGCATTGAAATGCACACACTTTAAAAAGGAGTTGACCGCCCTTTGCAGCTATGACGGGCTTTCAGAGTTTCTGTGGGAATTTGTACCCATTCATTCTGTAGAGCATTTATGAGACCAGGCACTGATGTTGGACGAGAAGACCTGGCTCACAATCTCCGTTCCAGTTCGTCCCAAAGGTGCAGGATGGGGTTGAGGTTTAGGGATCTGTGCGGCCAGTCAAGTTCTTCCACACCGAACACATCCAACCTTGTCTTTATGGACCTTGCTTTGTACAGTGCTTTGTAAAGTCATGCTGGATTCAAAAAAAGGTTGTTCCCCAAACTGTGTCCACAAAGTTGGAAGCATTGCGTTGTCCATAATGTCTTGGGGGACTGAAGCATTAAGACTGCCGTTCACTGGACGTAAGGGGCCATCTGGATTCAATCAGTAAGACCAGTGTCCCGATACTTTTGTCCACACAGTGTAGCACGTCTCGGAAGCAGTAACATGGGTTAAGATGCGGTACAGACGGTGGCGCTAACTCTGCGCCTGCGGTTTCCCTTCCCCTCCACACGAGCGTGAAGAAGGAGAGCCCGCTCCGCGCTCACGTGGTGATGTTGTTGTCAGGGGTACAGCTGAGCTACTGAAGGGCTTTCAGTTCATCTGTCACTGACTTTTCCATTTACACTTATACAAATTGCTGGGAAATATTATTCGAAATATGACTGAAAGGGTTTAAATCCCCGGAGCCGCTCCGCCCAGACGTGTCGGAATAAAATGAGCTGTTTAGGCAGAGCGTTTGCTTTATAACATTTTCCTTTTTATTAAGCAGGTTACGTGTGATTTACGCTTTATATACTGCTTTGAAAAGCTATCGAACCAGTGTGGTAAGTGACTCTTCTCTAGTGGACTGTTGCTTTCATAACAAACTTGATCAAATGCGCCACTTTGTCGCGCAATAATAATAATCACGCGCATCAGGGATGATGACGGAAATAGATATTATGCAAGGTGTGGGGTTTTATATGCAAATTTGGGCAAATAGCAGCAGGGTATTGCTGATCTGTAGCTGGTAAATAAGAGGTAGTAAGAGTTGCACCAGCAGTTTCCATGGGGGTTGAATATATATGAGAGAGAGATAAATAGTAAGATCACTTCAGGAGCTTGATGGGCTAGTTCAGTGGATCCCATTGGATTCCATCCTCTAAACATTTTCTTTATCTTATGAGGGGATTGTTATTTACCCTAAAGGCGCCACTTAGTGTGGTTCTACATGTAGTTTTCCTGAAAGCTAGAGCTTCACGATCTCTTTCCTCTCCACACAGCATGACTGTGAAGATGCAATGGATGGGATCATTCACGGTTCAGCGATTCTTCCTGCAGATCTTTATGCTGTACGTATTACAAAGGTAGGAAACAGAATATCACTAAGATTTAGAATAGTTGTGATATCATTGGTTACACAGTGCTATTCTTTTTTAGTGTTTCACTCTGTACTCCCACAGGTAAACATCTCCCTTAGGGGTGGTGTGTACTGCATCTTGAAGTCGTATTCTTCGTAGGTGAAGCCTTTGGCGGGGTTATGAAGCTCTGGTCTTGTCCAGCACAATTTAGTAAATTCCCTAATCCAATGTTTCCTAAACTTAGTTCAGATGGCTCCTGCCCTGTATATTTAATAACCTTCTCTGCTGGATCAAGTGTGTTGGTTGCAAAGGAAACACAAGACCTGTGTAGAGCAGTGGGCCCCACAAGACCAGCATTGGGAAGCACTGGTCAACACACATTTGCTAAACCTGGCAATTAAATGGTCAAACTGAGATTCTCTGTTGCCTTACAGGAGAGACTGCCCTTACAGTTACACATTTGTGTCTGTTTGAGGATAGTTGTTCTGAAACTAAATGAACATATGGACTTTGGTCAAATTCCCAACACTTTTGAAGATATTTTTGAGCTTCACGTTGAGTTCAGCCTTTTCTTTTCCTTTGTCTACTTTCCAGCACAGCTCAGCTTCAGTTCCACAAATGCATCATGACATTCCACCTAAGCGAATGTTAAGCTGCAGAAATGTTGTCCAGTACACAGCAGACATCTCCTGCTACTCTCCACTCGACCATATCTCTCAGACCGACGGACACGGAGAGACGTCACCGCTGCCCAGAGTGTGGGAAGAGTTTTGCTCAGCGGAGTACTCTGCAACAGCACCGGCTCATTCACACGGGGCAGAAGCCGTACCACTGTCCGGAGTGCGGTAAGAGCTTTAATCGACAGAGCACCCTGCAGCAGCACCTGCGCATTCACACCGGAGAAAAGCCGCACGCGTGTCCTGACTGTGGGAAGAGATTTAGAGACAGAGGTACTTTCCTGAAACACCAATACATTCACACAGGAAAGAAACCGTATTCCTGTCCAGAGTGTGGGAAGAGCTTTACCCAACAGATCACTCTCCAGCGACATCAGCGCATTCACACAGGAGAGAAACCATACCTCTGCTCAGAGTGTGGGAAGAGCTTTAATCAAGAGAGCACTCTCCGACAGCACCAGCGCATTCACACGGGAGAGAGGCCGTACCTCTGCTCGGAGTGTGGGAAGAGCTTTAGAGGCGGAGATGTTTTCAGAACACATCAGCGGATTCACACAGGAGAGAAGCCGTACCACTGCTTGGAATGTGGCAAGAGTTTTAACCAACAGACTCATCTCAGTCGCCATCAGACCATTCATATGGGAGTGAAACCGTTTCACTGCTCAGAGTGTGGGAGGAGTTTCACCAGACAGAATGCTCTTGTGCGACATCAGCTCATTCACACCGGAGATGAGTCGGATTACTGAAAATCAGTCCCAACAGTGTACTAAAGAGGGTGAGCACACATAGAGGAGAGCAAGAGCATAATGAGAGAAGTAGCAGTTGGAGGTTTTGGGTGCAGTGTACTTATTTCCCACAAATGGGTCCTTAGACCGTAACAGTTAGAGATCCCCTGCTTTAGTGTATTTCAGGCCTGCAAGCAAGAAAGTGGTCCTGTAAGCATTTTTTAAAAAAGTAGTAGTGCGTTATGTTTCGGAAAAAAGTTAAGCTTCAGGAAGCCTCACTTGACAAGTCGATTTGCTTTAAAAAATAAAATGGTCACATGTAAATAGTAGTAAGTATAATGTAGTAGTTGAATGTGGTTTTGTACAATAAGGTCCATAAATATTTGGAGACACGTTTTCTTATTTTGATTCTTCACATTATCAAACATTTAACATAAATATTGCATAAAAAGGGGAGAAACTAAAGTCACTTGAATACATAATCCCCTCATTTCAGGGGGTCAAAAGTAATTGGACACATTAATATAACTAAAAATAAAATGTTCATTTCTAATACCTGGTTGAAAATTCTTTGCAAGCAATGACTGCCTGAAGTCATCACCGGTCTGTTTCAGTTGCTGTTTGTTTGTGGGTCTTTCTGTCTGACGTTTAGTTTTCAGCAAGTGAAATGCATTCTCAATCGGGTTGAGATCAGGTGACTGACTTGGACATTCAAGAACATTTTTTTTAGCAAAGTCCAATATAGCCTTTCTGTTCTTAAGGCTTACGAGTGGCTTGCACCTTGCAGTACACCCTCTGTATTTGCTTTCATGATGTCTTCTCTTTTTGGTAGACTTGGATATTGACAAGCCTACCTCCTGGAAGGTGCCCTTCACTTGGCTATGAAGAGGGTTTTCTTCACCATGATTCATGATTCAAGATTTTTATTTGGTAATGATCCTGCGACCATCCACCTCATGTGTCTAAATGATTCAAAAAATATTTTCAGATGTTTTTCAACAATGTTCAATGGTTCAAATGTTTTATGGGAGGCATTAAATGCTCTGTTTAAGTAAATTCTTTAAAAAAAAAAAAACATGTTGGGATGGAAATATTGCATTTCATTTTTTTTCTGCATAGACTAGTCAGAGTCTGGAGTCTATATTACCAGCAAATCCAAAACAGAAAAACATTAACACTATAAAGGCTAAGGTTTTATTTATCGCATGTGATATCGACCATGGCAACACTCAACATTATTGCATATCGCATGTTTTCCTGATATCGTGCGGCCCTAGTTTACAGTAAAATCTTCTAAATGCAAATGGCACGCCAGGAATCAACTCCAGACCTTTTAACTCCTTATTTGATAATGAAATAATGACACCTGTCCAATTACTTTTGTTCCCTTTAAAAAGAGGGTGGCCCATGTTAGAGAGGGGTGTAATTCGTAAACCTTCTATTCAATTTGGAATTGGATACCCTCACTGCACTTTATGCATTTATATCCATTAATTAGCTATAATTTGAATAAGTTTGAGTTAACAGGTCAAATAAAACATGTCAGTGTCCAAATATATATGAATATAACTGTATGTCTGTCTCTCTTCCTGTGTAGACTTAGCCAGCAGTAACTCGGTGAAATAGCTGCTGTTGTTTTAAGTATAGCTTTACAGGTTGAAGAACAGTTGTGGACTACTTTAAGCACTGATGTACGTCGCTCTGGATAAGAGCGTCTGCTAAATGCAGTAAATGTAAACGTATTGCACTATTCCCTGGATTACCCAAGTAGTCATGCAAGTAATACCCGTCAGTCCTGGCTGATCTTATTGTAGCCTATGCCTATGATTAATGGCTATACAGACTCCAGGGCCTTGTAGGTCTTTGGAGCGACCGATATTTGGCTATACTGTAACTTTATAGATGGCGCGGGGTAGGACTGCCTGTCAAAAATCAGTTAACCTTTTTCTTCAAGCTCTCATGCTGTGCCAAGACATCTAAAGCTACCAAATAGCCAACAAGCCAGTTCCAGCATCATTACATCATTTCTGTATCATTGCATCTGATTTGGTCATGTCCTAGTCTGTTAAGAGGACAATGACTCCATTGCAGGGTAGGTGTCGCCTGGAGAGAGTAGAGGGTTTAGAAAGCGGAGCATTGGTTCCTCAGCTCAGGTACAGGGTGCTTTATGTTCCTGTTTAGTTTAACTTCATCTCTTTGTCAGAATGGCTTAATCCTGCCCTGGTCTAGTAGTTCCTTCTGGTTTTGTGATGTAACCTTCCATTGTGGTCCTATGAATGCAGCACAACTTCATGTAAATAGTGTAAAATACTTTTTGTGTGTGCGCGCTCTGGTGGCTGGTGTTAATAACAATAAACAATAAAAGTGTTTTTGTCCACCTCTCCTTTCCAGATTCACTGGTTTGACAGTTTAATCCCAAAATGCCCCCAGGTTTAAGGTGGGCTGGAACACCGCAGATTAGTCATTCATTTAAAGAAAAATCTTAAGTAATTCATTACAATGTTACGTTTTATTTTACTTTTTAAAGATTCACTATTTTGCTTCTGGAATCCCTCCTTTGTTTTTGCAACACTTTTAATTGAGCTTTGGCACATTTTTATGACTTGATGTTCACTTTTTCATTTTATGTTTATTTCTCCGTCACTTTCTCCGCTACTATATGAATGTTTAAAAATGGAAAGGATGGGCTCTGCAAAAAAACTGAATCCTAAATCGATTACCTGATTAGGACGTGCTTAACCTGAAATTAAAGCTGGAAGCACCTCGGATTCATTAGTGATTTTTAGCTCCAATATACTAGATCAGTTCCTTCCAAATATCTAAATATTTATTAACTACTTTTTGTAAGACATCTATCTGAGGACACCATAAAAACACAGAATGCCGCCACGCTGGTTGAGATCAGCAGGAAAACTGATCCAGCACTCAAGGCTGCAGTTATAAATAACATTGTGTCTTCACTTCCCCCATTAACAAAAACAATTAGTTTATAATTATTATTTAAAATGCCACAAAATGGTATTTTACACTGAATATCAGCACTTTGAATCAATACGCTTCCATTCATTGGTCCCAAGAAAAAAAAGCCTCGAAGCGATATATAAAACCTGCCTGTGCACGCGTTCCTCAGATGAAGAGGATGTCCATGGAACATCTCCCACTTCGCTTAACAGCTGGATTCTGCTTAAGGGTTTCATCTTTAAAGAAACGGTCCCTCTCTCTACAAGAATTTTTCAAATAGCAGTTCCATCGTCTGACTCTGATGTCAACAAGGACAAAGCACCCAAGCCCATTAAAATGAGTACTGGTTCATTTAGGGGGAAAACTCCAGTGTGACCTAAAGTGTGTCTCAGCCGTTTCTCATCACTGTAGGCCAATATCAGGTCGGCCTGCAGTGCTGTGCTGGTGTGAAATGATAATGACCAGAGGAAGACGAGATATTTCGAATTTTTACAATATTTTACTGTAAAATATACTTCACACATGACTTACACTGAATACATCTGTGACTGATAATGTCTCTTACAGTTGAGCATAAAGATGTTTGGCGACTACCTCACCAAAACGCCACATAAAGAGTGGACAAGTGTCTGGATTCATGTCTGGAATGGGCGATCAATTACATTTTTAAATAACAGGTAAATAACGATGCAGACAAAGTATAATAAATACATCTTTTTACAATATTAAAAACGTCCTTCATTAGAAGGTATTTAAAGTGTATTTAAACAAAAATTAAGGTTTGGTGTCTAAAGTTGACTTGATTCGTTTATTTTCGAAGGTGCGAGGTGCGCTGAAGGTCCTCGAGACTGTCAAACATCCGATTCTCATTCTGGCATTCATAAGGACCCTTATGCGGCCTTACCTAAACCTTTGGTAAAGATTTCTTTCCACAACCCCATGAGACACAGGTGAGGACTACTCAATCGTAGTGGATGAGTTCGCTTACATATCGATGGCGTCACCTACATGTTCATGAAGGAGCACAGCAGGGCCCACAGCAGGGCCAGGGCTTGAGCAGTGATACAGATTCACTCCCGAATGGATGTACTGGTGTCGCTGCAGGTGACTCAGCTGATTAAAGCTCCTCCCACACGCTGAGCAGTGATAAGGTTTCACCCCCGTGTGAATGGGCTGGTGGGCTTTGAGGCCACTCCGATCTCGGAAATTCCTCCCACAGTGTGGACAGTCAAAGGGCTTCTCTCCCGTGTGGATTCTCTGGTGCGTTCTCAGAGTACTTTGTTGCTTAAAGCTCTTCCCGCACTCTGAGCAGCAATACGGCTTCTCCCCTGTGTGAATGTGCTGATGCTTTGTGAGGTTACCTTTGCCTCTAAAACGAATCCCACACTCCGAGCAGTCATACGGTTTCTCTCCAGTGTGAATGCGCTGGTGTAGATGCAGAGTGTTCTGCTGAGTGAAGCTCTTCCCACACTCCGAGCAGTAATATGGCTTCTCTCCAGTGTGAATGCGCTGGTGCTGTTGGAGAGTGCTCTGATGCTTAAAGCTCCTCCCACACTCTGAGCAGAGATACGGTTTCTCTCCGGTGTGAACGCGCCGGTGTTGCTGGAGATTACTCTGCCGATTAAAGCTCCTCCCACAGTCCGAGCAGCTGTATGGCTTCTCTCCAGTGTGAATGAGCTGGTGTGTTTGGAGACTACTCTGTCGGGTGAAGCTCTTCCCGCATTCCGAGCAGCGGTACGGCTTCTCGCCTGTGTGTATACGCTGGTGTCGTCGGAGGTCACCCCACTGAGTAAAACCCTTTCCGCACTCTGAGCACCGGTGACATTTCTCCTTGCCCGTATTCACCTGCGTTTGTTTGCAAAGTGGTGTAACACAGGAAGCGCCAGAAGACCTTTGCCAAGACACCATGTTCTCAAAGATTACGGATTCATCTCTTCTGATGTCAGCAGTCTGACTTGGCAGCCTCTCCTCATGTGTTTGTGGAGATGAATTCATTTCTGGGGAGAACATAGGAAAACCCTGAATTAGTACGTATATGTATATGCAAAATGCAACAAATGCATGCCAAAACTGTTTGTGTAACAGATTAAGCCCAGTCAGTATTGCAAAAAGAAGTAAGACAACATTGAGGCAAACAGTGATGGGTCTAACTGACTGGTTCTCAGCTTCTGCCGTGGAGAAACTACAGATAAACTCACAAGCTCCTGCTATTATGATTCAGATATTTTTGCATGGGCAGCTCCTATCTGTCTTTAGCATGAACTGCATATAAATATCTAAGCCAATTATCGTTTTCATCACTGGATCACCAGACTCTAAAGTGTTTTTGAGGTTTAGCACTACAGGTGGCTCTGGCTACACCAGGATACTACTCGGCTTCTTTTCTGCAGACCCATCAATGTTTCTTGTAATGCTAGTGGCAAACTTAGGGATCTTCACAAACAGTTCCTTGGAGACTGACGAAGGTTTGAGTATCCGACATGTCTCCTTTATGTACTGAAACGATTAATCCACTGACAAATGGGACCCTTTACAGACAGCTTGAACTGGGAGGGGCTCTGCCAAAATGGTATTATGGCCCAGGACAGACTATAAGACACTGCCCCATATCACTGGGAATGATACATCGCAACAGCGGGACTCGCATAAACCATTAAGAATCCTGTCCCAGTCTGGACATTACCCTCGGGGCCCATCTTAGAGCTAGAAATGTTTCTGTTTTATAGACTAAGGTACGCCAGAGCTGCATATGCACGTCTACCTGAGTGAGACTGCTTTAAAAGAATCAACATGAAACAGTTCTGTGATGGTTTATATGGGTTGTGGTTAACACGAAAAAGAAACCAAAGTAACAACTAAACAACTCACGCCACTGGACGGCAGGAGGACTGCTTCTGGTTTCACCCACTTTACTCAAACAGCGCCATTTCTAACCCCATGCCTCTGAGGAGCAATGCAAACCCAGTGCGAGAGGGTCTCCGTGCACACACGCAGAGCTCCATACCTCCAACACCTCCTCTCTCCTGACCAGCGCTACACCAGTCCGCTACACCCCTGGGCTGAGAAGCAGCCAATCAAACGCCTCGATTACGTCACGTGCGAAAACTGTCAAACTAAAAGGTCTCTCTACGAATAGAATAAAAGTTTATTCAAGTACAGTCTCCATTTCCTTCAGTCCTCTGCGTCTTCCTCTTTCACACCATATACTTCTCACCACAACCAAGGCCTTCTTCTCCTCTTCCTTGCAGCTGTGACTAAATGACAAGGCCAGAGGGAGAAAAAAAGGACAGGACAGAAATGCTATATATATATATATATATAAACCCCAACTTTAGCACGGATCAACAGTCCATTGCAAGTTTTTGCTGAGAACCCAACGTGGCGGACGAGACCCAGACAACATTTTTCATGCATTTAACTTATTCAGGAAAAATATAATTTACTAATTTTGTAACATAAATATTAACGTAAATTCAGCCACATATCCATATAAAAAACAACTATATTTTTTGGTACTGTTCAGAACACGTGTCTTGGGATGGTGAACTGTGCTGTGCTCAGAAGCCAGAGGTTTGAAATTGGCCGATCACATTATTTATTTCTCCTTACTGTATTTATCGTGCTATCCGGCCATGCATTAATTACAGTACAGTCTCTACAGGGTAAGGTTGGTATTTTACATAGCACTGTGTGTAAACTGTACAGTACAAAGTTTACCTTTATATTTTCTTTAAGGGTAATGTATTACGCCGAATTTTAAATTACATTAAAGTGGTTTGGGAGCATATGTAGTGTATATTTATATATATTTATGGTTTATAAAATTTGAAGGCATTTTTTTTTACAACATCACAACGTTGTGGTTTTTCAGGACATGCGGGTGCTCTTGGAACATATAGCATTATATACACACGTATGTGTGTGTGTGTGTGTGTGTGTATGTGCGTGTGTGTGTGTGTGTGTGTATGTGCGTGTGTGTGTGTGTGTGTGAGTGTGTGTATGTGCATGTATGTGCGTGTGTGTGTGTGTATGTGCGTGTATGTGCGTGTGTGTGTGTGAGTGTGTGTATGTGCATGTGTGTGCGTGTGTGTGTGTGTATGTGCGTGTGTGTGTGTGTGTGTGTGTGTGTGTGTGTGTGTGTGTGTGTGTGTGTGTGTGTG